>JAOSBN010118061.1:0-35808 GCA_027563595.1 Erythroxylum suave | reverse complement strand
CTTGACTGCCCACTTGAATACAAGAAGGGTGAGAATCAAACAAATGCTGAGTTGGTTAAAGAGGAAGACTGGGGAGTCCTTTTAAAAATGGAAGAGGAATACATTGAGAACATGTGCATGCAGATACTGAAGTTCAAACCCGATCTAGTAATCACAGAGAAAGGGCTTAGTGATTTAGGGTGCCACTACTTAAGCAAGGCAGGTGTCAGTGCTATCAGGAGGTTGAGGAAAGCTGACAACAATAGAATTGCAAAGGCTTGTGGGGCTGTAATTGTGAACAGGCCTGATGAATTGCAAGAATCTGATGTGGGTACAGGGGCTGGTCTATTTGAGGTCAGGAAAATTGGAGATGAATTCTTTGCTTTCATTGTCGATTGCAAAGATCCAAAAGCTTGTACCGTTCTATTAAGAGGTGCTAGTAAGGATCTTCTGAATGAAGTCGAAAGAAACTTGCAGGTAAGTTAAAGCTGTAAAATTCAACTGTTTCTTGTGCTTGAATTGTAGTGATATTTTGGAACCGATATATGTGCAGGATGCCATGTCTGTTGCCAGAAACATACTCAAGAATCCAAAACTTGTTCCTGGGGGTGGTGGGACAGAATTAACTGTATCTGCTACTCTGAAGCAAAAGAGTTCGTCCATTGAAGGAATAGAAAAGGTGTCAACATTGTCAACGTACTTCTAATCCCAAATCATGATCAACTAGGACAAAATTAAGAACTCTCTTTTTGGTGTCATCAGTATTTGGATAGACGGACTTGTAAGCTGTTTATATAGGAACTTGGTCATGTTAATCACTGCACTTACATTGTCTTATTAATTTTGATTCAGTGGCCATATGAAGCTGCTGCCATTGCTTTTGAAGCTATACCACGAACACTGGCTCAAAATTGCGGTGTTAATGTGATTCGGACCATGACTGCCCTGCAAGGAAAGGTATACTTGTGCTGCAGTTCATTTTTGTTTAATGAAATGGTGATATTCTTTCCATAATTTATTAATGGTTTACTTTTTGTAAATCTCGTAATATTTTTACAGCATGCGAATGGTGAAAATGCATGGACCGGCATAGATGGGAACACTGGTGAAGTTACTGATATGAAAGAGAGGAAGGTATGATAATTTTGTTCCATTTGTCTGCTTTCGATGGTATATTGTGTTTTTGCAGTAATGTACATTACTGTTGGAGACCGGTTTTAAGTCATATGTACCAAGTTATTTATGTGCCGCCTCTTCTTCATGTTCTCTCTTTCACTTTCTTAAAGATGTTTTTTTGTTTCCAATGACATTATCTCATATCAAAGTGATTTAAGAAAGCACGTACTTGTACATAATCAGATTTGGGATGCCTACAATGTCAAGGCGCAGACATTCAAGACAGCAATAGAAGCAGCTTGCATGCTTCTAAGAATCGACGATATAGTTAGTGGAATCAAGAAGAAACAGGCCCCGGAAGCAGGCCCATCCAAACCTAAAGTCGAGACAGAAGCAGATGCAGACGGTGAACAGATACTTCCCGATTGAAGGAGGAAGCATTAGGAGACTTCAAAAACCTGACTGGTTTGGTTGATGTACCATTCTTATATTTCGTTTTGATTTGGAAAACCAACGTTGAGAATTTTGGATTGTTATCTAATTCCCGTTTATTTGGGTTTCCAAAAGGATGTCTTTAGCATTAGTGTTCTGTCGATGTCTTTAGCATTAGTGTTCTGTCTTACTCTATTTCTAAAGACAAAACAACGATTCACCCTTTGTGTGGGTTCTCTTTGCAGATTTTCAAATTGCAAGCTAGTCAATTTTACTGCTCATTTAATTGCTCATCTGCGTTGCAATTTTACATGTCTTGAATATCACAAGATTTGGTCTGAATTAACTGAAATACTAATTGCAATTTTTAGGCAATTTGGTCATGATTAATTGTCCAGTTAAGTAGATAAGAATTGTACTAGCAACAACAAATACAAATGAAGGTGAATTTTTTGCACCTGTAGCTTATCATTGGGCCAAACTCATGAACATGGATTCTAAAATCTAAATCGAAACAAATATTAAAATTCATCATAACCGGTAGGATTAAGGAAGTCTTGTATCGAGCAGTTCTGGCTATAAATTAAAGGGGATATGGCCACATTTTTGTTTAAGATACGAAAGTTCAATTTGAAGGCTTTCAAGTATCATCCTTCCATTAGCAATCACAATTACCCAACGAGGAAAATATGCATGAGGATAGTTAATGAAGGGATAAGAAAGTTTGCCTTTCCTCATCTTTTTTCTCATGCCCTCAACAATCCTCGAGATAAAGTCTAATAAAAGTTCCAAATGCAAAACCAGAACTTAAGGAGATTTCCATCCGACCAAGTTCCTTTCCATCTAAGAAAACACAATGTAATCAGCTCTATTCATGAAGAGTTCCAAGGATATCTTCATCGCGGTACAAATGATAGCTGAAACCCAAAAAATAAAAAATAAAAAAATCAGACGATATCAAATATTGGTAAACATGGACAACTGCAAAAACTTAGGATAGTCCCAAAAAGAACGGATATCAGAAGAAATAAGAAAATTGAAGGGAAAATGCAATCTTGGATTATGTAGAATGAATGAGATGATATGAAACTCAAATGAATAAGAAGATGGAGCCAGTCGACAGGAAAACTCACTCCTTGTCACCAAGTTTTACTTCAGTGCCTCCATAATCAGGCAAAAGAACAATGTCTCCTTCCTTTATAGTAACAGGAATCAGCTTTCCATCTCTATCACGAGCTCCTGCACCCACTGCAACCACTTTTCCGGAGTTCAACTGGAATAGAGAAAGCATTTGAAAGGAGCAAAGAAACTGAGTCAAACATGTCAAGGGCTAATGACCAAACAAATTCATAAAGGTGGATTAACATTCAGGCAAATATCAAAAGGAGTTATTAAATTTCTTAACACTAATATTATCCAAATGATAGAAAAGTGATTGAAGAAACTGCAGAATATTAGACTATTAGGGCAAATCTCAAAATAAGCAAATTGTTCTCACTATGATGTCAATCAAGCAATAATAGTCTTGGTACCTGCAGTGAAAGTCTAAAGTTTCTTCATTTTTGTAAAAATTGTATTTCCCTTACACCTTTTGCTGGAAATTAAAATTTAAGACATATATAACACCAACCGATTATCAAGCTGTTAAACTATCCCTTGGAAAAATCACTAGTTAATTGTTCAAGGGAACACAGGCTTGTGCGTAGAAAGTGGAAAAGAATCTGCAGAAATCAATTCTGAAATTACAATTCGAATTCTAAGTCTTGAATTCCACTGATACTAACAAGACAAAAGCATAGCTACGAAAAGGAAGCTGATACTAAAGATTGTTAGATACGATAAGCCATGACCAGTTTATAAAAAAGAGAACTTTTGCAGTGTCAACAAGAAATCAGGAATTTGTAAATATACAGGTGAAGCACTGAGATAAGACAACGAAATGGAGGTGAAATCCGTCTGTCACAAAGGTAATTAAATTGAGATTTCACTGAAAAAGTGAAGCGAGCATCTTCGTCAACTGCCAATAGCCAAGTATATAGGAAGTTGAAATCCTTAATTCAAAGTACTAACAGGATCGAAAGAAGTAAATGGCCAAGCCACTAGTCATGGCCTATCGTAAAAATAGACGAAACACGAGAAGTCAAGAGCAGAGGGATCAAGAAGAAGCGTTTGACTCAGAAAAACACCCAGAAACGGGACAATATCGAAGTAGCCAAAAGAAGAACAAGAGAACACACAACAAAAGAAAAGGGAGAAACCCAGATAGGAAAATGAAGATGGAAGCAAAATATAAGCAGAGAAATTGCAACCCGAAGTCGGAGGAAATTAAAGCAAGCAAGAAAAGCTAAAGAAAATGGAAAAGAGGAAGTGAAAAGATTAAACCTTGGAGCTCTTCTCAGGAAGTATAATACCGGAGCTGGTTTTGGAAGGAGGAACAATTTTCTCAACCAAAATGCGATTCAACAAAGGCACTAAACGCTTTGCCATTAGCAAAAACTGGAGAGGCAGAGAGAGACACTAAACACAAGTACTACTTCTTGGGGTTTAGGGTTTTTTGGTTTCATGTTCTTGCAATTTAATACTAAATGATTCCGTCACGGGCTTAATTAAATCATAAGGTATTAAAGTGTCATCGTGCACGAGATGAACAAGTCCAAATGAGTTACTTTAAGAAATTCAGAGTTTAAAGAAAAGGCTTATAAATCAGCTTTTACTCTAAGACCTATAAATAATTAAAACTATTATTTAATTTAAATTATTAATTTATTTAAAATAATACTATGAATTATTAATTTATTTAAAATAATACTATCTTTAATTTATCTCATCCAATTCTAATCAATAAAAGTCACAACTTAAGGTTCAATACTCATCTGATCCATGATCATCTACAGCCTGTGAAACCTCACGAAAAACATAGCATAACAGTAAACATCTCATGTTCCCCAGAAATCTATTACCTATCCTTTTACAGTTACTTCATTAACACTAGCTCCCCTGTAAGGAATTTACATCTTCCTGCGAAAAATGATCAAGTAGCCACAACAGAAATAGAGAAGGGAGGACTGCGGGGGAAGATCTGGCATACGATGCCGTTTCAGGACAAATTTTACTTCAAACCCAGACCTAACCGAATTCATCCCTAACTAAAAGCATCATGGGTCAGGGGAAAGGGAAACTTTTTGAAAATTCTTCACAAATTCTATCATATTAGGTGATGCAGATTAGTTGCGTAAGTTAACTTCAGGGATGGATAGCGAAAAGGAGAATGCAATGCTTAACTCAGAATGTGTCTCTTTGGAAATTTTAAAAAAGAGGTTCAATATCGCATTCAACTTGCAGAAATTGTGTTTTAAGCTAAAGTTTGCTTAGTTGAAATTGATTTTGTATATCCGGTACTCGATGTAGTTATACCTAAAGAGGTCATGAACTAACAAATCCCTCCAATCCTGCACCAGGAGAAAAGAAATTAAACATATTTCTTCAATCAGCATATGGGCAACCCATACTGTTCAAAGCTATTCTTCAGAATAGAACAGGCAGCATAAACAAAAAGCGTATTTGAACAACTTCAATCCAGCTCCCAACCCCTATCTTAACCAGGCAGCTTCCTTCGATTCTCCCAAAACAACACCATCTTGAACTCAGAAAAGCGAAGGCTACTATGCTCTAAGACCTTTTGATTTTTTCAGAAAATCTCGGGCAGCATCCAAACTTAAGTCTTCATATACCTGTATGTCAGGAGACGCATAATAGTTTTTAGCATTAACAACTGGAAAATGCAAGTGTGCAGATAATATGGTAAGATCTGCATACAAGTTTCCTGTGAACTCCTTGAAAAGCCTTGCAAAACCTCTCAGCCTCTGCTGCACCCAACTGCACATTCACATTGACACAGCAACGTTCTCATAAAGCACATCCTAAAGTATTCCGAGATAAAGAAGTTATAGCTGAGTGCTCAATCTTAACATAACAAAATAAAAAAGATGGAAAGATAAAATATCAATTTCCAAAAAAGATTAAATTTTCCTATCATGCATAAGAAAAAGGCTCACCCTTAACAAACCATCATTCCTTGGAATAACTAATTGTCAACAGATCTTTTTAACTTCCTTTCTAAAATATAACATACACAATCATTCACAATGACATTCAGATAATTGAACGAATACCTTGGGCAAAGAACTAGCCAGCTTAAGCTTATGGACAATAGAGTAAATGGAGTAATCAACAACAGTCTTTTATGCGAGAGTTAATAGCTTAGACTTGGTAAAAGAGTCACAAATAGCACTCACATAAGAAAGAAATATCACCTTTACAGGCCACAGGCAACATCAAAATGATCACAAAAACAGAGACAAACATGAGCCCATTAAATACAAGCTAAATAAGGTCACAAAATAGAACTAATTGATCAAATGAAGTCATCACAGCCTTGAATCAGTTCCTGTACCTAAAAGTAGCATCTTATCATAAATTCACATGTAGAAAACACCATTAAGATGGGGAAGCATACCTTCTTCTCTGCTGCAAACTTCAGCTTCTTCCAGAATGGATCTATTGAAAAACACATGCACAAAAAAACAAAGTAAGAATGCGATTTTCAAGAGATAAAGACAGCTAACAGGAATAGATATTAGTAACACAGTTCCAGAGGGTCTTACCAATTTTTAGATTTTTTATATAACAAAAACAAGATGACCAAAAAGTGAAAGTTTTAAAATATTATTCACAGTACAGACTACATATGATTGAAATTCTAGAATCTCCTGTATCATACACACTTGAAGAAGTCCGACATGGCAACAACCAGTTCGGTAATGCAGTGAGGTCATTGAGCCTGACAGCATTTGTATTGACAGTTGAAGGCTTGCAACTGGCACTTAATTTGGGGTTCTGAGTCGTACATCTTTGAATATGATTATGTTTATTGTAATCACAGAAGGTGTAGACCTCTATTTATGATTTCTTAGATGGAAAAGCCGTTACATATAGAGCTCTGGTTAGTTATGGACCAAGATTTCTGCAAGTTCCCCATGTAAATTAACACGACAGAAAGGTATGTAGAAGATCCTCAATCAATAACAAAAAGACATGACACAGGGACAGTAAACAGAGAATATGTCACATGATAAAAATACCATTAACATCAATAGCCTGATTCTCCTTCTCCTTCTCGTTTTCATCTTCTCCTTCCCATGCATCCTGCCATTTCCTTATCTGTTAATAAAAATGTTAGTAATATATCAAGCAAATCCACAGTATACAAAAATATAATTGAATCGAAGAAGGCCGAATCTGGAGAAAGAGAAAGAGGTATAAGTAGCAATCCAGGCACACACCCCCTCACTCGGTCCTGACGTAGAAGTTGAATGTCTTGATACGTATGACTCAATCCCATGGCCTAATCGAGAACTTGATGACTGTCTCGATGGGTCTGTCTCAATCTGATGCCAGTAGAAGCATTCCAACAAGTATTTCAAGTTGCAAAAGAGAGAAGAAAGAAGACAAGTTCACAATTAACATTCAACCAAAAAAAAGAACCCTAAAAATCAAGAAATTCAATTTACTCAATAATACTCAAAACGTCTCACAAAGAACGCAATTGTATGCCTTCAAAACCCGTCAAAAAGAAAAAGAAAAGAAAACCCACTAAGAATCAGAACAACAAAGAAGAGGAAAAATCAAATCTTTGGAGACAAGAACAAGCGAAATCAAGAGAGAAAAAAAGGGTTTCTTTCATGTTAATGCTAAAATACATACATGGTAATCGCGAGGCCTGATAATAGGGAACATGTCGAGGAGGCGTCGAAATTCTTGTTCGTCCATTATATGCACAGTTCTCTCTTAAGTCAAAATCAGTCCGTCTCTCCGTAAATGATGAAACCGACACTGAACAGTTAACACAACTCCTTATTTCAAGAAAGTAACTTTTAGCTTCTGAAAAATTCTAGCTTGAAAATGGTACTGCTAGAACTGGAGTCTGTATCATTTTCCCGTCAACGTTGAGGCAAGTTCGTATTTCCTATGGACGGCATAAAAGGGCCTAAAATCCACACTTGCAGTTCAAGTTGGATCCAATTCTTGATTAAATTTGAGTCTGAAAAGGCGAGATCAGGCTGCCTAAAGTCTAAACAATCCGGCCTAATTCCCAACAAAATAACATAATTTTGATATAACTTTAGTTAATAAATAAATAAAATAACATTTATTAAATCATATAAAATGGTATTATTTTGGTCATAGATTAATTAGGATTTAAATTATCTTAATTGGACTGGACTAGATTTTAAGTTGAAAAATTACATTTAAGTTACTTTATTGATAATTATTGTTTTTATTATCGATATATTTAGTATGTAATGACGTGTTGATTCTAATGGCTACAAAATGCTTTAATTGCTAGTGCTACATCTGGTGAACAATTGCTAGTACAATTTATCTTATTTATTACGTTGAAATGAATCTTGCAATTTTGTTTTAATGGTTTGTCGAAAAGTTTACTCCAAGAAATGTAGATGTCATAAATAACTTAAGAAAGAATAACATGTTAATAGCTTAAAATGAACAAAGGGATATAATAGTAAACTTAGTTTGGTAAGTTTGAAGGTATTCTCTTGGATTATATTTGGTAATTTTTTATGTATAAGTAACGGGGAAGAGATAAGTTGCACCTTTATAATATTATTCATTAAATTACGTATTAAATTTATGACATTTTGTATCCAAAAAATGTATTAAATTAATGAAATAATCTTTATCTTATTTAATACATATGTTTAGATACAAACACATGCCTTTGAAAATAAGTTGAACCTTTATTTAATTCAATTTAAACCTATTTGATTTACTACACATGGATCATCATAAAAGTAGTCAATAAATTCAAAGGATCAACAAAATTGCACTTAAGATTGTATAAAAGATGGTCCAATGTGTTTTAAAAATTACCAATCATCCATGTAAATGATATTCTAATTACATACACATGATTTGATAAGTAACCTCATCAAAAGATACAAAAGTGATATCTATTAGTTAACCATAAATACATAAGTTCATATGTCCAAAATATCTAAATGAGTTGTCTATAAATACGTATGACCATATGTCTAGAAAGTCTATATGAGATGTCCATAAATACAAAATATCATAAGCTATACACATCCTTTATTCTTTGTTCTTTTGGTTGGTCCAACTCCTTCTACTTTTAAACATGTTGAGATTTTAGATCTTTATAACTTAATTTTGGTTGTCTTTCTCTTTGTGCCATCTTTTTATAATTTCATTTCTTTCGTTTTACGTTACATTTAGTATAATGCTTTCTTAACATGGTATTAGTTATTTCAGCACAATATTGTAATAGCAAAAAATTTCATTAATGAGATGTTCATGTTTTATAGCATTAAAATAGCATTAAAAGCATCACAAGGTTTAAAACACATGAAAATATTTTACTTTCTCTTAATTGTTTTACTCACTAATTGGATGTTCTATAGAACAATATGCCCAAATGCCTAACAGATAGGAAAAGATATTTGTCTAGAATGAATAATATTAAATAAGAAAAACAACAAACCCTCATTTGTAAAAATATGGTAATCATTTCTTTAACCTTGCTAATAACTGGAAAGGCATGCATGATAAACATAATAATAGAGGTAAACCAAAAAGCATTAGCAACCTTATAACTCCAAAAATCTAAAGCACACAACCCATTTGGTTCAATGACTCCCATTAATTGATCTAAATTGGTTCTAATTGAATCACCCACCCATCTACTTCAATGATACTCTTTTAAGTTAACAAAGTTGAGATTAATTGCTTAAAGAAAACTTATTTGACCACCTATAACTATCTACGATAAGGATGGCAAGTTTAGTTTACTTCACCTGGTGAAGAATTCTTTGCAACTTTTAAACAAATGAATCAATAACGGATAAGAACATAAAAGGCATATAATAGACATATGCACGTTTATATCAAGGTAAAAGACACAAACCTTCCATGTTGTTGAAGAAATCTTAGAAAAAAACTCACTAATATTTAAAACTTTCAAAAAATATTATTCTAACTTTTAGTTTTCCAAAAAAAATTCTTTTCTTAGATTTGGTTTAAAAAATTGATTTTAAAATACACATAATATGAACATCAAATATGGACTAATCAAATGCTATTTACATAATAATTCAACCGAACTTTTAAACTTGAACTAAACTAATTAAATTTAATTAAATTTAATAATTTATTATAATTACCTTAAATGATTAATTTAAGTCAAATGTAATTGATTTAGGTCAGGTTTAAAAGCTAAATTTCGTTATCATATTAGTCACGTTTAATTAATTTATATATGATGTTCATTATGTGTGTGCTTCTTTGTTATTGTTAATAAGAGTTTAAGAGAGGAGTTTTTCTTTATGAAAAATTGAAAACTAAAAGGATTTTTTTAAAGAATTTTAAGGATTAAGGTTATGTGATTTCTTAAACTATAAGGGAGGTTTTACCTTTATATTATAGAAATATGCATAGAAATGCTCATCAGTAAAGGGAAAGAAAAACAACAAATGCACATCAATATATAAAACATAACCAACTTATGAATATTTATGAGACTTTCAAATTGTTGGCAAGAGGAGATCGCTAAAATGAGGATAAATCCTAGTTATCATTCCTCGCTTTCTATCTATCATGAATTTTTATTTCCAACAAATTCACTTTAGCTTACTTGATCCTTTCAATTAAGGTTTTCCTCTGATGTCTCCTTTCTAGTGCGACTAGGGTTTCCCTCCTCTATTTGAACTTTGCCTTTGCGCTTAATTATTTTGATCTATTGATGCTTCATAAGATGACATGTGAGTTGCAAAATAGTGCCACATGAAATTAGATGTCATGTAGGTTAACATGGCATATGATGTTGTTCATTAGGTGACATTAATGTGCCATATTGCCATGTAACGAATATGACATTGTTTTTGTCTTTAGATTTAAGGTTTTTAACGAATATTGAGAGTAGTGGGACAAATATTACAAAAAAACTATATAAATATTATTTGATAGTTTTTAAAACCATATGAAGGTTAATAATATGCAAACATGATAAATAATAACTATGGTGAACGGCTTTAAAGTTTCCATTATAGAGTTTACATCACTTTAAACCCATCTGAAAATTTCAGTTTGATATAAATTAATAAAGATTAAGAAATATAAATATAATAGCTTCTTTTGATAGAAAATAAGTATAAAAAGAATTTCATTAAAAAAGAAGGAAATATATATATATATATAGACACACACACACACACACACACACACACACACACATACACATACATATAGTGTCAATAAATACATAATTTAAACATAAAACAATCTTTCAACTCAATTTTACTCATATTAACTTACAGTTTTAATTAAAATGAGATTATATTAAAAAATTATATAGTTAATTAATATATAAAAATAATTTAATTTATATTAGTTATAACATCTACAAATCAAATTAATAATCCTTATTTTTTATAAATTATAGATATACGCATATGTTCATAATCATTGTTAATTATATATTATATAATAATAAAATTTATCTAATTAAATATTAACAAAATTTAACATATTTTACAATTTTGATTCTTTATGTTTTGTTTACAAAGAGAATAGGGAAATTAAGGAACATACATATTACCAAGGCTGATATTGTTGCTCGAAGCGTCAAATTTCAAAGGTAAACATCACCCAAGTAAAATAATAATATGATAGAGCAGTCCAAAAATGGAGTAACTCATATAATAAAGACAGAGATAGAGAAATTGACAAGAATAGGCGATGAATATGTACACAAGAAGTGTGGCCTAAATTGCTCAGAAGTCCTTTAATGATACCATTCCCAACATTTCCAACAAGTTTTTAGTTGCAGGTATATTATGAATGTGCATACCTCTCTCCACTTCCTCTTTCCCTCACAACTCTTTCTTTACCTTTGTTTCTTGCATATTCTTATATTGTCATGGTCGGTGGATGAAAAGTATGTAGGACATGAGATTTGTAAACAAGAGGAAATATCTAGGTATATGAACTAAATTCATTGATAAAAAAGATGAAGTAATGATAACTAAAACAGGAATAAAATGGGGAAGGTCCCTAAATATCACAATAAATAAGTTGAAGAGGTGTGGTAGAATGATAAGAAGAGTTTGAAAAAGGAAGACGAACACCTTTTCCTTGGAAACAAGGAGTTATTGACATTTGAAATAACACATAAAGACTTAGATAACTTAGAAAGTGTAAAGTAACATGGGTGACTAAGATGTTGATGCCAAAGATCTAATGGAGCTAGTGTGATCATGTAGATTTAAGGTTTTTGAAGTGTAGTGGAATATTCATTGGATAAAGATTATTGTGGATGGGACTTACAAGGAATGGTATCTTGGTTTAAAGATCCTTCATAATACAACTAAAGGGATTAAATTCAATGAGACCTGAGTTATTAACAACAAATTTAGGAACAAATAAAAGATTAGTAGTGAGATATGGAGATACTAAAACATTAACAAGATGGAGTGGATGAATTTGTGTAAAGAAGGTAACAAGACCTGTACAAAAAATTGGAAGAGTTTGACCATTACCAATTATTACTTAGTTTGAACCATCATAAAAAGCTATAGAGTCTACAAGATAAGAGTCAAGTATCATGTGGGTAGTGACATCAGTATTTGGCAACCTTTTAATGGTATCATTAGAGTGAAATTGATGAGTGTCTTTGGTGTTGTTGATGTTCCATAACAGAAGGCTATGTTAAGGGAAGTGAAATCACACAGAGGCCTAATTAAGCAATTCTTGGACTCGGAATACCTAAAATGTCAATGACCTTTAATATTGTAGCACCCCACTCTCATAGGGCATATTCTCGTACATACCGTCGTTATTCGAGAACATACTCTACGAGGATGGCATTGTTAGGACAGTTAGTCAACCATACTCATTGAATTTTTTTTCGCATCACATGCATTTTTAGAAAACAAAAATCATTTCAGCCCATTTTATTTCATAAACATTTCCAATCATCAATGTTATAAACAATCTACATATCATCATAATTTCAGTGTTCATTTGGGTCCATTATAAGTACAAATCACTTTTAGTCATAATGTCATTCATTACAGAATCATTCCCACACACATTGTACAATGCTTGTGAATACACACCTTAGTACATAAAAAATAATGAAATACATATGCATACGCGAATTGATTCCGACCTCTATCTCTCATTCGATTTCAACGGCTATATTTCAGTTTGTCTAACTAGGTATCTCCTCTGAGCTTGAAAAACAACGTTGAAATTTTGACGAGTTTTGCGAACTCAGTGAGCAGACCATCCTCGATGGCTCACTCATATTACATAACACAAATAGTTCACAGTTCACATTCAATTTGTAGATAAGTATTAGCACATATAACACATTACTTCATTAATTTATCACGTAACATCAATTAACACTTTATTCACTTATTTCACATTTCACATTCAGAGCAATCAAACAATTCACTTCGATCATTTAAAGCATACGTATCAATTATATATGCAATACTCATGAGACTCACTTTCAATTATTGTTGTTGTGACCGAGTGCTTGTAAATGTCTCGTATCTATTGTGGATACCGGGCTCATTAATAACTGTGCCTTATCTGTTGGAGATACATGACTCATTATACATAGTGAGCCTTTAGCTCTTAATCACTTTGTGAGCTTTAAGCTCTTTCTCGATGGCTCCTCCCATCATAACAACCTTTATCATTTCATGCATTCATGTAATGAAATGCATCACATCTCATAATTTCAGTCAATCACTTTTCTTTAATTTACACATTCACATTCACATTTATCATCAGAACTTGGTTTGACATTAACAATTAAGTTGAGTATACTTATTTTGTCAAATTCACATGCAATGAGTACTTCCAATTTCATTCTCATGTATCAAACACCTCAGACATTCAATGTTCCGAATCAACACATTCACATCACATAATAATTCATTATAGAAATTTAAACAAACAAATCATTTAAAGTAAGACCATCTAGGTCGACTCACAATACGCTCCATATTAGCATTTGCTTCCATAAATGTCTGGATGTTGACCTTCTATCTTGTGTATCAATATCATGCAATACACACATTGCACACACATTACTAATTGCACAATCACAATCACAATCACATTCAATTGTACACATATGTATATATGTGTAATGTATAATGCATGCTCAATTTGACTATTCCAGGTATGTTAATTCATATCTCAAGATCATTCATACCTCATAACTCTTATAAGTCAAAATTGAATTTAGGCTTACACCTCCTTTGTACAAGATTATTCTAAGTCCATCATTCAATTATATATCTATCACATATATGCTCTCCAATCCTTTTTCTAACATTATAAGATCACAAAAATATCAAATTTATCATTCACTTTTACTTAATACGCATCATTCATCTTCTTTGAATCACATTAACCTTAATAGGTTCACTTCCATTCTTATAACGTCTCCAAAATTTCATATTTGAACACTTGATGTTTAACAATCTTTTCTTAAGTTGTAACCTCTGTCATCACCCTAAACATATCACTCATTTAATCTCCTATTTTTTCATTAAACTAAGTACATATCAAGCTCCATTCAAGCCTAAGTGCATCATAGGAAAGCATTGATAAGTCAATAATTTATATATATGATTTTGGGACTAGAGCCATAACTTTTGTTATTGGATTAAAGTCATTCGAGTACGCTTTCAAAAAGAACTTCGAGTTCTACAACTTCCGTGAAGACTCCAAAGAGAGATTTTGTTGTCTAAAGGGTCAAAATTGTACAATTTTGTAGATGTTTAGTGTATGTCTGCCCAGTAGACTGATGTCCCTCCAAATGGACATGAATGGAGCTGGAACGCTAGAAATCCAGAGAATGTCAACTCAGCATACATGAAGGCTACCTAACGGACATGTAAGAAGCATATCCCACTTAACAACCGTTCCTATGATTTCCACATATATATGACATAAATTTTACACCAAATTTTCTAGTATTTATGCAACTTCATTACATGCTAATTCAATTGCCATATTAGTTGCATTAAAATCCACAAAACTCTACTCATTTGATTCATCATCTTTTACTTAATCTCATTTATTCAATCTTATATATAACAAAACATATCACCATCATTTTCTGGTTTACTAAATCCTTACTCCTTCCCCTTTCATGAGTATTATTAAACACATCTCTTAAACCTAAGCTTTTCCTCTTCATTCTTACCTCCATTTTAGCTTAATATCTATCATAGACAATTTGTATTCTATGATTGATCATTATCACCAAAACAGAACATATCATATAAACACATACATCATATTTTCTGCACACAATTTTTACTCCATTATCACATTCATTTCAGCTCTAACTTATCACACTAATTCTTCCCATTTCAAAACACCATAGTACTCTTTTTCATTAGCTTCGAACTAATTTTAACTGAGCTCTATAGCACCCAAAGTAATCCACGCTAATACAAGGAAAACAGAGCATTAAAACATCCATTCACTAATCAAAATTTCTGCACTTCTTTCTACACCATTCTTATAATCATTTTAGCTCAAAAGCATCACTACCTCAATTTATGAATCATTAATCATCATATATATACAAAAGTAAGACATTTATACATCTGCCAAAAAAAAATATTGAGTTTGATTGACCGCTGTAGTGCACCACCCTTATGGAGTATATTCTTGAATACCGATGATATGTTTTGTTATATGCCCTATGAGAGTGGGGTGCTACAAATATAACACCACTTGTAGTATATTCGATGTTGCGTAGGTGAATTAGGCAAATTAGATGTGGGCTATGTGTACTGGTGTTGGTTATAAGGCCTAAAATTGGGCCTAGGTATATTGGATTGATGACTTAGGATTAGTTGCTGTGGGCTGTTTGCGTTGGATGAGCCAGAGAATGGCCCAAGTCAATGTGGACTATTTGGGTTGGATGGGGAATGGGCTAGTCCACTAGGGGTTATTAGAAACCTCATTAGAGTTTTTGTACTAATTTAGTTGTTTCTTGAGTGACTACTTCTGCTAAAGTGAGAGTAGCGGCCCCAAGTGTTGTGTCTTAATTGGCGATATGAGTGTCCGGCAGAGTGAGAAACCAAAAAAGCAAATTTAGGTGAGGGTAAGGAATCATATATAGGAGGTGTTGTTCATGGATGAGTAGTTGAGTATGAAGGTTCGAGAAATAGATGAGAGAGTTGCAATATTCAATGACAGCAACGAATGATTCATACTCAATGGGAAGACCATTCAAGGTGAACAATAAGAGATCATCATCTGAGATATTGTCTTCCATGGCCACGAGTTCTTCTGCTATGATTGAGACTGTGTTCAAAAATCTAAAACAGAGGAGGCTTCTTTCTTAAACATGTGTAGTTTGCAATGAAGTAGCAATCATTGGGATGATGACTACGGGAGGAAATGGCATTTAAGCAAAATCCAAAGATCACAAACTGTACCAAACCTGTAAGCTATACTAGAGATAGAGTTAGAGAGTGAAGTCATAAGGAAACAGTAGATAAGGCAGTCAAATGCCACTTAACATATTCTACAGATGTATTATCGACATTGAGATTTTCTATCATAGAGAAAAAGTTGTAAGAACAACTTGGACTTGGCTTCCTCAAACTAGGTAATTTGTCATATCTATAGGTATTGTGAGGAAATTATACAATTGATTTAATGGTAAAATTGGGGTTGTATGTTCTGTCGTAACAATTGTGTTGTTCTAGAGGTTTTCAGTGTTGGTAACGAATGTTTGAAAAAAAGAGTGAAGAATTTGTTGTTTGTTGATGTTGAAGGAAGATTAATTTGTTGTAGGCTCTAATACCATGATACAATTCATGAAAAGAAAGTAAGTTGTTTTTTATGTGTTTATGAAAAATGCTCGTAAGCCTTAATATACAAGTGAAAATACAATAAAAAAGATTTATAGGGATTGATATCTATGATACAACTAATAATCTGATCTGTAATGATATAGTAGTTGAGATATATATGTCAAATGTTATCGTACAGATATGACGTGGACTGCTAAGTGAGCTACCTCTCCTTTGGCCATGGATATGTTTCCTGACCATTTTGAGCCTTATTGGGGGTGGGAAATGGAGACATATCTCAGAGCTCTTGAGCCATTCATTAGCTTGTTGTTGTTAGCCACCAGGCTACGGTTAACCAGTCATCATCCCTTGTGCCTCTTCCTGTTTGGTGTTATAAGTGCAGTTGGTGATATAAGAAGCATTCTAAGTAGTTTCTCTCATGACAGCCACCCTTTGAATTTTGACTTCACCTTATTCTTTTTTTTTTTGATAAACTAAAAGAATTATATTAGTAAATAATGTTTCCACGTGTGAATCACGTGACCAACTAGTAAGACTCAAACATTACTAGAAACGACACCATATAAGCAATATATTAATTCACACTTTGTTGGTGTATGTGAAGGTAAGGAGGAAATAGAAGAGGTATCCTCAAGAATGATATCATTTATTAGGAGAGGAAGAGGTACTGAAATGGCTGCATCAGTTTTGAACATGCAAGGAAATATGTATTCATGAAAAATGACATCCCAACTCATATAATTTTTTTGAGTAAGCAGATCAAAGATTTTGTAGCCCTTTTGGCCAAATGGATAACCAATGAATATGCCATGATAGGCTCTCTAAGCAAACTTATGCTTAGTTTGAACAGTTCTTCCAAAACACAAACAACCAAATGCACAATGGTGCTAAAAGGTACGTGGCTTGTGATAGTAATTCAAATGGTGTCTTGTTATTGAGCAATTTAGTAGGCGTTCTATTAATGAGATAAGTGTCAGTGATAATGCATTCACTCGAAAATTTAAGAGGCAATCTAGTTTGAAAACAAATAGTGTGAACCATGTTTAATAAATTCCTATGTTTTTGTTCAATAACACTGTTTTGTTGAGTTGGTTTATGCTACTATGTTCATAGACAACTCCAAGAGAAAGAAAAAATTATTTATTGTGTTATTAAAAAATTCAGTGCATTATCACTCGTAACTCTATGAATGATGGTGTTGAACTATTTTCCATTATGGAAAAAATTTGAATATTAATGAAGACTTGAGACTTAGACTATAACATAAAAACCCAAGTAGTAAAACAAAAATCATCCATTATAGTGAGAAAAAAATTTAAACTATTCATAGTGGGAGTTAAATATGGCCCCAAACATCAACATGAATTAGATCAAAGTATCCAAGTGCTGATATAGAATTAATAGCGAAAGGAAAATGAGTTTGCTTTGCTAAAGGACAAACAATGCATGGAGTTTTATTTGAAAATGAAATATTTCTATCTATACTAGAAAATAGCATAAAGAACATTCTCTAAATGCAGATGTTGACTAAAATTACAAAAGCCTAAGTGTGTTATAGGAACTTGATCCCCATTAACTAATCTAATGAGAAGATTATGATGAGAACAAACATTTGTTAAATGATCTAGATTGTGTGTGATGTGATCAGTGCAACCTAAATCAATAATCCAAGGGTCATTATTATGAAAAGAGAAACAAGAGCTTGTAACTACAAAATTGACGAAAAGGCTAGCCGGATTTGTAGATGATGGTTGTATTAAAGAAAGAATTTGCTATATTTGCTCTTGAATGAATGGCAAACTATGACTGGAACCAGAACTGGATGCATCTTGATCTATAGTAGCTGTAATATGTTTATTGAATTTAGAATCAAAAGGTGCAATATTTGTATAATCACCTTTTTGTTGTGCATGTTGATCATGATAAAATTTGTGGGGCATAAAATTTAGATCATAATTGGCATTGCCAAGCTTCAAACCACATTGTGATTCATAATGACCATCCTTTCCATAAAAGTCACATTGATAAAAAGGTTTATTTTTCTTTTTGTTGATTTTGCTGGTTCAAATTAGAAGAAGAAAAAGGACCATGAGTGGATACATCATGAGAATCTGAGTTTGTAAGTAGGTATAGGATTCATTGAATCCTATCAAAATTGAATGAGATGATCTCATTCTTGAACTTGATTAGAAGCTACGAATGAACCACAAGAATATGCTTGATGATTGTTATAGATATCTAGTTCATCCCATAAACTCTTTAACAAAGAGTAATAACTGCTACTGAGTCATTTCTTTGTTTGTGATTCAAATTGCATGCAGAATCTCAAAGACTCTAGTAACATCATGTTGTGAGAATCGATTTTGAATATCTATCCATACATCAAAAGCTTTCTTTATAAAGATTATAATTTTGGCAATCTCCTTAGAAACCGGATTAAGCAACCAATATAAAACCATATTGTTACAATGACTCCAATATGTGTGTGAGGGCGATGTCTCAGTTGGCTCCTTAATTTCTCCATTAATAAATCCTAATTTGTTTTCAGCTTCAAAAGCCTAGTCCGTATGGGATAGTTATCTCCTGTTAGAAGTTGTAAAACTAATACGATTCCAAGGCTATCAGAATGACGACTATAGTAAAGTGATTAAGAATTTAGTTCATGTTTTGGGAGTTAATGTTTCTATAGTGCTAAAGACATCCATAGTAGACTGATAAAGACGAAGAATTAATGCTTCAATACCATGATAGATTTTGAACTGAAAAGGATTCGTTATACATGCTTCTTGACAATGTAAGTATATATATAGATACATAATTCTTATATAAGAAACAAAGCTAGACTGTAGGGCAAAACTATGAAAATAAAAAGGAGAGAAATTAAAGGCATGTACAAGAAAAAAATTAAAATAATATAGTTATTTAAAGAAATAAATCTTGTTGAGATTGAAACGGTATAATTTTCCTTCAATAAACTCCAAATCGGTTAGCATCTATTGATACATCATCAGAAAATTAATTTTATTGTGTACGTTATATATATCTACATTCTGTCCAAATATATATGAACATTTGACATACTACTTCAAAAGAGAAAATTAATTATACAATATATAGTTGTCAGATCAAATATATATAAAAATTTGAATTATTACTTAAAAAAAAAATCCCAAAATGGTTAGGATCCAACTAATGCATCGTTAGAATATGGGATTTGTTTTGTGGCCGACGAACCTATAAAAATAATTAAATATAAATAAAATATTATGATGATACAATGAATGATCTCCAGCTTGCCTTTTCTCGTTTCTATTCAATATCCTTCAAGGTCCTTGTGTTGGCATTATAAGGTTTGTGGATCGCAAATGGTTAAGTTCAAGCTTAAACATTGTCACCTATCCACTTCAACTTAAAGCATAAATTCATATTATTCTAGTGCTTCAGAAAGGATACACAACATCAATGGGACAAAGCTATTATAAAAGCTAAGTAAACGATAACACAGGCTTAGAATGACAAATTGCATTAAATAAGAGCTTTGGCATGCCGGTCCTAAGTCCTAACATTGTGGCAGGTCCAAAGGTGGTGGCTGTACGGCCTGAAGATATCCAACTCCATTCTCAACCAAGAAAGCCATGTCCAGACCCCAAACGAGATGTGAATCGATGTGACAGTGCAGGAACCAAATTCCTGTTTTGAATCGGAGTGAGTCAGTTTATATAATTTCTGTATAAACCAATCCTTACTTCCTAGTCAGAGTCAGTCACTTACCTGGATTATCAGCAACAAATCTGATAGCTACCCATCCACCTGGAGTACTACCAATGGTATTCCTACTTGGTGGGTCAACGAGATTGAAGTTGGGTGTATCAGTTACAGGGTTGAAATTACCAAAACCTGATCCTACGACATAGAATTGATAGCCATGAAGATGCATTGGGTGGTCCTCTGTTGTAACGATACTAGTATCCTGGAACACTATCTGTACATTGGACCCATATTTCAATTTGTAGAGCTTGGTTGCTTTAATAGGTTGCCACAGTCCACGGGGGACATTGCCTGTGTAGTTGAATTGCACAGGAGGAACTGGAGGGAAGTCTGTGGTGAAGATGCCATTTTGACCTTGATAGTAGGCTTGCATTAAGGAATTTCTTCTTGGCAAAACGAATGAAACATTGTTTATGCTCGCAGTAAATCGAGTCCCATTTGGGCCTTGACAACGAGGGCTATTGGGAATACTGCAGTTTATGAGTCCTAATCCCACTGTGAAAAACAGGTTCTCATCAATCGTCTTTGGGACTTGGACGTTAGAAAGACTCTTTATTTGGGCAGTAAATGCAGTGGCAGTGTTTGTGTCATTGTAGGCTGGGAGTTGTGGGAAGATTGGGGTTGAGGACTTCGGACTCTGAGCAGATTCATATTCAAGAATGGCGGTGGTGGTGGTGTTGTCAAATGCTGCATTCTGAGCCGTCTCATAGGCCCGTGCCGCCATGTAGTAGCGACCAGGGGTTTGATCAGCAGTTAGGAGTACATTAGTTGTCTGACCAGGAGCTATCATGATCACAGAGGTTGTGAATGGCTTGCTGTACATTGCATCAGCACCCACCACGGTGAGTTTATGGTTAGCTATCGCAAAGAAGAGTTCTTGGTTCATTGCTGCGTTGATGATTCTTAGCATAACTGTCTCGCCTGCCTTTATTGGTAATCTGAAAGTTTCTGGATCACCAAAAACACAACCAAAAAAAGGGTTATGGAAATTACGGTCAATTGTTCTTGCTAATTTCAGTCACCCAGAAGATGGCGACTAACCTCTGCGGGAGCATCTATATAAATCTCCTGGTTGGCCATTAATGGTAAAAGCATCCGACACGTTTGGTGCTGCTCCAGTGAAAAGTGCCAGCTTTAAGACATCCATAGGATTCCTGTCCCACCACTCCCCTGTTTATGTTGTGCACAGTGAAGAGTTCATGTCACCAATCATTTGGGAGAGTTTTGTAGTAGTAGAAATGAAATTGGGTTACCGAGAATGATAGGAATTTCCCTCTTGGGCATTGGGAATGGATATGGACAACCCAACTTAGGATAGATGATGAGAGCTCCATATACAGTCGCTCTAAGCCATCTGCTGTGAGCATGCCACCATAATGTCCCCTCTTGGTTTTGAATGGTGAACCGGTATGTGTAACTGCTTCCTGGCTGGATTGGGCACTGAGTCACATACTCTGGTCCATCTGCCCATGGATTCCGAAGCTGTCTTACTCCATGCCTATGCATAATAGTACATCCACATTTGATTAATTCAAAAGGGTTCAGAGTAAATTTTTGCAAGAATGTAATTATGCAATTTTGAGTACACAGCAGATGCTTATACTTGCATGCTGTGTGTAGCACGTACCAGTGGAGGGTGACGTTATATCTGGCTCTATTTATAGCTGTGATGACGAGGGAATCGCCGTCGCGCACAGCCAGTGTTGGTCCAGGAAATTGTCCATTCACCAAAATGGTGCTATGAGTTCTGCACAGCCTCTTCACTGGCTTAGCTTCAATCTATGCCATTCAAAGAAAAGAGACAGACGTTAAGTATCAATACCTATAAATTTTGTTTCAAACTGGTATTTAAAAGAACACATACAACGAATTCATGGTAATGAACTTCTGCTTCCGAGCAAGAAGCCAGGTATCCAAGGAGCACAAAAGTGCCAAGGAAGAGGCAACAGAGCCATTTGTTAGCAACTAAGGTGTGAGGCTCCATTTGCTGTCTTAACCTTGGTTGAGAATGACTTGAATGATTCAGGGTAGTAATGCATGAGACAAACCTTGTCAAGGGGTCAATATATATACTAGGATTAAGAGGGAAAGGACAAGACTTGAAGTCAGTTCTTTACTAGTTCAAATGGAGGTGGTTTCTTCTTGGTCGAAGATTAGGTTATGAGTCAAACGAGAAAACCTTAGAATTTCAGGACCTTTTGGGGTCGGCATAAAACGGATTGGTTGCACCTACTTGCTCCATCACTTTGAATAACAAATACAATATTCTGGTGTAGCCAAATTTTACATAGTCATACGATGACCAAGTTACCAAAGAGTGCAACTCCTATGTTCTATAAAACGTCATACTTGTTCCCCTCTCGTGGGACTATGTAGCGTGCCTAAGTTTCTACGGACTGCAACTCGGACGAGTCCTATTTTCGGTACATTAGTGCCTTGCATTTTGAGGATCATTAATTAGTTTTTTATTATCCCATTCTAAGAATAATAGTATTTAATTCGATATTTAAATATAATTAATTGACATTTCAATTATTGGCTTAATTTGCGATAGATTTTTATAGGCATGAAAACCAGTGGCTTAACCAAAGAAATGCATGCCTTTTTTTTAAATTTATATTTCCTCAATTGAAGCAAGTAAATGTGGCAGAGGATTCATCACCATTGATGGTGAATTCCACAAGGTAACAAGTTAGTCTAACGGTGCTCCATACCAAATAACAAAGTGGGAATTTTCTGATCAACTACTTGATCACGACCCTGTTCATGTCAATTCGACTAACCAAAGTGTAAATAGATTTTAAGTAATGAATAATAAACAAAACGTTCACTTTCAAGTGCCAAACCGAACCCTGATTCTCTTATTTGCAAATTAGGTTTTAATGTTTGAAAATCTTATATTACGCATGACAATGAAAGGGGAACTTGAAAATGAATATAACCATCATGGTCAGGTTGAAATGTTCGTTGGGTTTGGTAGAGCAAGAAGAAGGGGAATCTATGAGTTAGTATGAGACCTCAAAAGTCTCTAATGGGATTAACACGTGACAACGTTAGTTCTAATCCACAGTAAAATAAACGAAACAAATTAGAAAGGCAAAACCATAGGCTTTTGCTACTTGTCGTATCCATGACACAGTTTTCTTCTTTTAATGAATTTTCCTTCTAATTGATAATGTCATCATTGACTTGTTCGCACACTTTTGCTTGGCAATTGGCATGCGACAGAAGTCGTTGGAACATCTCAACAAAGCAACCTCAAAGTCCACGACGCAGAAATAACAGTCTTCTGGAAAGGGGAACTGAAGTTTATTTTAACCATTCAAATGTCAACTATAACTGCATGATGTTTATACACACGAAATATAAAAGTCGCTCGCCACGCATGAAAGATCTAATTTCATAAACTATAAATTATTTAAATTGATACGATTTAATATCTAATAACATCTTCGTCATTATATCCAGTTGAATCTTGCATCAATACGAGAGATGAAGATGTCTGATATTACGCAGTCTTACCTCCACAAAATAGAGAAGCTATTTTCAATAGACCCCCAGATAAATATGACATGAATACTTTAAAAAAATTCAAAGATATGATGCAAATTTAGAAAACAACATAATAATAATAACAAGACAAAAAGGAATGTAAATATTAAGATAAAGATAATAATAATAATAATAATAATAAGCACAATAAGAATAATAATAAGAAAAGAATAAAAACCTGACCAACCGATTAAACAAATACCCAATTAATCAATCGGATGCATACAATAAGAGAATCGCGTAAAAATCAAATCTAACAATAGCATGATAACTAATATTAATAGTCACTCTCCTAAAATATTGTTGTCTTAGAAGGAACCAAATACTTTGTATTTATAAGATTTTCTGCTCATCTACTCGACTGTTTAAACTTTGCCATACACTTAATTAGAAAGATTGAGTAGCTTAATTGCAAGCTGGATTGCACGTCAATACATGTAAATTATAAAAAGAACAAAAATGGAAAGAAAATATCGCAACCATAACTCTATTTATATTTATATAGAATCTATATAAATATATGAACAAAATTAACTATCACAAGGTTAAAACACTATTTTGAGAATAGAGAATTTCGGGTGCGTTAAAAGACGAAAGTTGGATGTGGTTGATGTCAAAAGTCAACCGGCATCAAACTAAACCGTATATTATATATACTGTAGAAGTTGACGCTTAGCCGCTTATTATTAGATAAATACAGCTTCACTTGCTGCATGTTTTTGTATAGAAACATTAAGCCACCAAATGCACAAGTGACGAACGATAATTGTATTTTCTTCGGGTTCCCTTGAGATGACATAGAATGCGGTAGTATAGTGGCGGTGAGGAAATTATATATAATTAACATGCAAAACTGTCTTTAGAGACAACAAATTTGGTAGTTAGGCTGTCAAAACTCAAACTGATTTCACAAATCTTAATCACGACAACCTTTACCGTTACTAACGCACCACATGATTGATACAACACAACAACAGCGACAGTAATAATAATAAAAGTAATTTTTAAAAATATAAAATGACATATTTAAATAATAATAATAATTCAATATAAGCTCAATTTTTTTTTATATATCTTGAATTCAACTATCATAAAATATTAACTATTACAAATTAAAAGGTATTTATTTTTATTATTTTTATTTTTTAAAATTTTAAATAATAATTTAAAATTTAAAAATTATTTTGCTAATATAATTAATAAAACAATGTAAAAACTGATATTTGAAAGGATTACGTGGCTTTTCATCTTAATGCAATATTTGAAATGTTAATGTTGATAAATTTTTTAGTTGAGTGATTCAATTTTTAAAAAATTAAAAACTTAATTATAAATTATAAAATAAAAATAAATTTAGAACTTTGTCCTAATAAATCCCTTGGCATTAAAATGACTCCATGAATGAGCCCACGTAAACAACTAATAGCAGAAGGAAACGCATCCTCGTGAAATATCAATTTACTTTAATAACTCTTGTTGTTAAAAATCAATCAATTTATTAATTAATCAGTCAATTTTCATAGATTAATAAGCTCATATAAACTAAATTAAAATTAATAAGTTCGTATAAACTAAATTGAATTAATTAATTTTTATTTAATAATCTCTTTTTTCAATTAAACTTCAAAATTTTCAATAGGTAAACAAATCTCTGTTAATCATATTTTAAATTCTTTATTTTTATTTAATTTTTAGTAGGTGTTATAATGATCTAATTCCTGTTAAACCTTTTAAATTTTAAACTTTTTGCCATATCAGTTGAATTTCTGGTCAGTTTTTATGATTGAACATGGTGGTAGCAAATTCATAACCATTTTTAATAACAATTCTCCTATACCAATCAATCCAAGTAAACTAGATCGAATAAATTATATTGCTTGGTTGTGGTTATTATTGTTGTTTATTTAGGACAGGGGATTGCAAGGGTATATTGATAATAAAAAAATAAAACTAGATGAAACTGATCTTGGATGTAGCAAATGGTACTAAAAAAACTCTTTTATCATGTCATGCTGGATCAATTTAGTGTAACTACAACTTGCATAAGGTTATCTTCTTTTAAATACAGTTCAGAAAATTTGGGATGCAACTGCCCACGCTTAACTCCTAATTAGGTAATGACATCCATACATACGAGCTGTGAAAAATGTTTATGAATCTAAACAAGGTTAGATGATTATTGCTTAACACATATTTTTCAGAACTTAGGCTTGTGGCAAGAACTAAACTCTTAATAGGATTTTTAAGAATTCTGTGTAAATTTTAACATTCTAAGCAATATTTCAAGCATAGAATTCACCCAAGATCATCTGTGACACAATTGAAGCAACACTTTCAAACCCTAATATTCATGCTATAAATAAAAAAAAGAAATTACTAACCTAGATTCATGCTCAATATGTGTATTTTTTTTCTGATCATAAATAACTTCTCTATGCAAAAACTTTATCCACTCTCGCCTTCTTTCTTTTCTGCATTCTTCTCAATGGTGCAAGAACATATATCTCTTTGATATCTGTAAAACGTTACTTGACTGAAAGGAGAGGGAGGGTTTTATAAATTAACCCTAATGATTCTAATTTCCTTTATAAGCCCAATAATCATTATTTTGGGCCCACTTCATATTATAATCAAATAAAGTAATATGAGCCACACTTATGATTATTAAATTAATCTAACAATCTCCCACTTGGCCTATGTTGCTACTTGATGATCCAACAACACAAGTGTGCACCATATATTAAATCTATCAAATCATCAAACTTGAATGAATTGAAATAATGGGAATATGGTAGTCACAAGTCATCTATTGACAAGATTTCTTCTATATTTCACACAATTGTCTCAACTCAAAATAACTGTAATTAAGAAATACTATAATTCTTACCTATAATGTTTTCTCAAAACATAATTGGTCATTACAATAAAACAATATTTGTACACAACATAATGTGACAACTACAAGCAAAAACATAACGTTAATTGAATTTATAAGTGTCAAAACAATAATAGCAAAAATCCAAACATATGCACATACATAACAAGATCTCATACTAATAAGGACTTATCTATAATGCCCATCCTTTCAACATGGCTAGTAAATGTTTTAGGTGGTAATCCTTTAGTTAATGGATCCAGTACCATTAGACCAGTTCCAATATGCTCAACTGACACTTTATGTTTTTGTACTTCTTCTTTGACTGACAAGTATTTCAAATCCATATGTTTAGCACTCTTAAAATACTTATCATTTTTAAAGAAGAAGACAATTTCAGAATTATCACAATAAATTCTTAGCAGTTTAGCTATATTGTCAATAATACCTAACCTAAGAAAAATTTTCGCAACTAAAGTGCTTGAATAGAGGCCTCAAAACATGCCACAAATTCGGCCTCTATAGTAGAAGTAACAATGACATATTGTTTTCCACTCTTCCAAAAAATTGCCCCTTTTGTTAGTTGAAATAGATAATCGAATGTAGATTTCCTTGAGTCTACATAACTAGCATAGTCTAAATTTGAATAACTGATCACTTCTAAGTGATCTGATTTCTTGTATATGAGGATGTACTCTTTGGTACCTTATAAATACCTACGAACTTTCTTTGTAGCTTCCTAGTGGTCTAACCAGGGATCACTTTGATATTGACCTAACATTCTAACAATAAAACTGATATTCAGTTGAGTACAAGTCTAAATACACATCAGACTCCCAACTACAAATGCATGGGGAATAGATTCCATTTCCTTTCTCCAAATCATTATTGGGATACTGCATTTCACTAAATTTATCCCCTTTCTGAATTGAAAGTAACCTTGTTGATCATTTTTCCATCCTAAATCTCTCTAATACTTTAGTGATATATCCTTTCTGAGACAACCCTAATAATTCTTGTGTCTTGTCATAAAAATTTTCTATTCCAATTACATAGGAAGCCTCACCTATATCTTTCATTTCAAAGTTATTAGAGAGAAAGTTCTTTACATAATGTAACAAGCTCAAATCATTAGCAGTTAAAAGAATGTCGTCAAGATATAATACAAAATAATGAACTTGCTTCCACTAACCTTCATATAGATACACCTATCAACAGTGTTCTCTACAAAACTATAAAAGGTAATGGTATCATTGAGCTTAAGATACTACTATCGAGAAGCTTATTTCAAACCATATATTGAATTCTTTAATTTTAAATCCCTTTCTGCAGTCACAAAACCTTTTAGTTGGTCCATATAAACTTCTTCTTCTAAGTCACCATTCATAAAAATGGTCTTTACATCTATTTGGTAAAGCTCTAAATCATAATGAGCTACCAATGTCATAATAATTCTTAAAGAGTCCTTCTTTGAAACTAGAGAGAAGGTCTCTTTAAAGTCAATATTTTCCTTTTGAGTATAACCTTTGGCTACAAGTTTAGCTTTATAGCTTTCAATATTACCTTTTGAGTCCATTTTGGTCTTAAAGACTCATTTATAGCCCACTTGCTTTGAGCCTTCAGGTAACTCAACTAATTCCTAGACTTGATTATCATCTATATATTTTAACTCTTCTTTCATAGCATTGAGCCATTTTTTAGAATTATTACATTTTATGGCACCTTTAAATGAGATTGAATCCTTATTAATGCTTAAGTCACACTCTTGATCAAATGAATACAACACATAGTCATATGATATAATTGATCTTTTCTCCCTTATGGACCTTCACAATATTATTTTTTGTGGTATCATTTGATCATTTGTGACTTACACATTATTTACTGGTTCATTATTGACATTCTCTTCTTGTGAGTTTGGATATTAACTTGTTGTTCCGATATGTTGCATGACTGTGATATAATAAGAAGAATAATAACTTGAGAAGGGACACTACGTGAAGGATTTTCCACCTGAATCTCTTAAATATCCATCTTTCATGGTTCCCTATTTTCACTGATTTGTCCATTTTCAATGAACCTAGCATAGCCATATTCAACTATTCTTATACCATACAATAAATATGTACTCTTTGGACTTTTCTGGATAACTGATGAAGTAACCATTAATGGTTATTGCATCAAGTTTCCTTTCATGAGGATTAAAATCCTTATTTTGGCTAGGTAACTCCAAACATGTAGGTGCCTCATAAAGATATAGGTACTTTCGTGTAACCTAACATACTCTTAACCATATCCATAAGAGTACGATTTTGTTTTTCAGCTACATTATTCTGTTATGGTGTACTGGGCATTATATACTGTGCATAAAAGCCCCAATTTTGAAGAAGTTTTGCACATGGACCTAAACATTGTCTATTCTTATCAAATTTACCATAATATTCACCACGTCTATTAAACCTTACAACTTTCACTTTTCTATCTAACTGTCTTTCTACCTCATTAATGAACACCTGAAGAATGCCCACTGATTGAGACTTTTCATGTAGTAAATAAAGGTAACAATAACATGAATAGTCATTAATAAAAATGATAAAATACTTTTCACTACCCCAAGATGGAACATGAAATGGACAACATATATCAGTGTGCATTAATTCAACTAACTCAGTACTTCTTGTGGCTGCACTCTTAGATATTTGTTTGGTTTGCTTGCTTTTAATGTAATCCACACACACATCCTAGTCAGTAAAATCTAATTGAGGTAAGATTTCACTTTTACTAACCTCATCATCCTTTCTCTAGATATATGACCTAACCTTTGATGTCATAAGTAGGTATAATGTTCAATATGTGCACTACATTTATTACCAATATTGTGTTCAACATGAAACAGGGATTCAGAATAATTAACATCAAAGTTAAAATGATATAAACCATCCATTAATGTACCATAACCATAATTGTACTGTCGGTTATACAAAGAAAAAACATCATTTCTAACATTGAAATTAAAGCCTATCTTGTCCAACTTACTAATAGAAACTAAATTTCTAGCACATTCAAGAACATAAAGACACTTTTTAAGATCTAGACTATAACCAGTGTCTATGATCAATCTATATGTCCCTATTCCTTCTACTCGTGCCTTCATCATGTTACCCATATATAGGAACTTTTCGATTTCATTTATGGTTTGGATCGAAAGGATTCCCTACATAATATGTGACATATGAGTAGTTGCACATGAATCTAACCACCAGGTATTAATGGGTACCTTAATAAGATTTGATTGAAAAGATATTAAAACATAATACTTACCTTTCTTTTCAAACCAAGCCTTTCTCTTAAGGCAATTTTTCTTGAGGTGAACAGCTTTCTTGCAAAAGAAACAATGCTACTCTTTATAGATTTAGCCCTCATTAACCTTCATTAGCGCTTTGTCCTTCTTATGCTCTTCTTTCCTGGCTTTCCCTTTCTGTTACTAGCTTCTTTGTGTACTGTAAGGTGAGTAAAGTATTCCTTCATTTTCGTTAATCTCCCTTCCTCTTGCACCAACATGACCTTGATTTCTCAAAGTTCCATTTCTCTTTTAGAGTGTCGTAATTCACTTGGAACTGACCAAATATATGAGCAAGTGAGTTGATAATTAACTGTATTAGGAAGGATTCACTTACATCCATGCCTATTGATTTTAGCTTTGCAGTCAAATTTGACATGCTTATTACATGATCGTACATAGGTTGTGACTAGTCAAACTTCTTGGTGGTCAATTTGCTCATCAAGCTTCCTACAATAGACTTGTCAGTTATGTATGCTTGTGAGTACTCTTTGATTTTCATTATGAATTCCCTTTCATTATCCATATGAGGCATTGATGGCTCAATATTTTTAACCATTTTCAATCGCATCAAGTTTAAACTTAACCTATTAGACTTTTCTCAAGACTCAAAATATGTCCTTTCAGTTTAGGTACTAGTTTCAGTAATAGTTGTAGGCTTCTCTGCAACTAATGCCAGGTCCTTATCCATAATACCCAACTAAAATTGGATTTGCTCAGACCAATCGACATAGTTTAGTTTATTGAACTTAATCAAACCGTTGCCCATAGCTAACAAATTACTAGAAACTGCAAATGTAAAAACAAACCCACACATTAATACTTTAAGAATAGTTAATAGATTGAGATGATAATAAGCTTTAATATATATATTTAAGTCCACCTTTGGGTGATACTTAAACATATATCCTTAATCCATGATGATGGTAACATATATATACACACTTTGTTAAACAGTTATTCTTACTCAAGCTAGTATGCATATTATCTTTGGATATACAAATATACTCACCAAGTAGGCTGATAAGTCTTTTTAATGTTATTAATTATAAGCAATGATCCACCTTTGAGTGATCTCTTTGTATTATAATTAATAATCTCAATTGTTCAGTTTATCTATTATGTCATTTATTAGCATCATATAATATAAACAATTGAAAGAAGACATAATTAAATATCTTTTCAAATAATGTCACTTTTGGTGACTAATAAACTTTCTATACAATAAACATTTAATTAAGAATACATAAAATTCGTAATTTAACTATAATGTTGGGAAACTTATACTGTAAAATCCAAAATTAACTAACTTCAACATGCATATTCGTTTATTACCAGGACTAAAAACGTAATTAGTTGCATGCACATTGATTTAACCTTTGATTTTTCATATGGAAGTCACGATTTTCATATATTTTAACCCCAAAACATTCTGCTTTACAACAACACATTATTATGCTCATACAGAACCATTCTTTATAATGTCATCTCTGATCTCTCCGTGTCTATTCTCTACTATTACAGGAACGTAAAGGATAGAATAGGTGCAACTTAAGAATCATCGACCTTCAACTCTTGAAACTTACAATTAGATTGACAGTTATGCTTTATAACATTTAAAGCCTTGCATAGTAGGCCCCACCAACATGAATCACTTTTTCCAGATTTAAAACAAGTGTAGTAAATAATTAATACATCACAAATCCAATGCCTCAGTGGATACAACACAAACCGAATGCCTTAATGTGGGTCCCACAAACCTTGACTTTTCTTTCACTTCTTTTTTTTCTTCAAATAGAAAACACGTTACCCATCTCAATTAAACAACAAACAGACATACGTAAGAAAGTAACCCAATTGCCTTCGCAATCCCTAACTTGATCCACGAAGAGATCATTCAATCAATTAATACAAACCCAATCAAAAGATGGCTTAGATTGAGATATTACAATGGAAGCCATAGATATCGAAGACATGCTCGAAACTTCATAGTCATACAACACATGGTCGAGGTGGTAAAAGCTTTGGTTGTGCCCAACCTCAAGCTCACGTGTTTGAAACTCTTGATACTGAGATGCCAATAAAGAAACTAATCCTTTTGGTGGACTTTCCAATGAAGAATTAAAAACTCTCAAACTTCATAAAGTCAAGCTCGAGTCTCCTTCCACCACAACTACTACTTCTACACCTTTATCTTTTCTTGTACATTCAGGTATATAATTTTTATACTAGGCATATTGTTCAAAAAATCCACAGTATTCCTAATGACTAATATATTTTAGTTTCTAAAACATAACATCATTTGACTAGTTCTCCAAAAGAATTCCTTCACTTTTTATAGCTATTGAGTATTTATTTTTATATTGCAAAGGTTATTATTGTTAGGAATGGTGTATCTGAACAAGAAAATAGACATTAAAATTTTTTTTTCTAGGACACTAATGTTTATTATGAATATTCTTAAGGCTTATTAGGGTGAGTTATTCCTTATCGCTGCCTATCTTATTAATCATACGCTTTTAAGGGTTGTGAATTTTAGATGTTCAGTAGAAATTATTCAAGGTAGTAACTTTGAATTATTCCTCTCAAAACCTTTGAGTGTGTTTGTTTTGTGCTTAAAAATGCTAGCACAAAACTTAGTCTTGAAGCCTTGAGATGTGTTTTCGTTAGATATTCTCCTGCTAAAAAAGTATATAAATGTTGTCATCCACCCACTAAAAAGTTTTATGTGAGTATGGATTATCAAATTTTGATTAGGAATTGTAAATTTAATTGTTTACAACAAGCCTAGCTTATATAAAAAATTATAGTACTTATAAATGAAGACTAAAGATTCTTTTTTTTTTAGTTAGCCCACGAGGTGTCCTAAGAGGGTCCCAACTATAGGAAGACGCCTTTAAACCATCCACACCCAGATTAGTCCCCCACTAGCACCGAGTCAGCCCATAAGGGGTAAACTGCTGGCCAAACAAGTTACTCCATTCCCAAGGCTCGAACTCGAGACCTCTGGTTAAGGGATGAGAGTGTTGAACTATTCACACCAACCTATTTGGTTTGAAAACTAATGATTCTAATCTCACAATTTATGAGATATTTTAATAAAATATCTAAACCCATAATTTGTGGGATCCTCTCTAATTTCATAATTTATAGAATATTCTAATATAATATGAAACTTAAATCAAATACAATTAATCAATTAATACATATGATTTTGTCATGCTCCCTCTCAAGTCAATGAATTGGTATTATCTATTCCCAACTTAGATATAAGAATTTGAAAAATTGAGTTGCTCAAACCCTTGATGAGAATGTTCGCTAATTGACCATGAGGGGACATATAAGGTGTACAAATTATTCCACTTTTTAATTTTTCCTTGATAAAGTGTCTATCAATTTCAATGTGTTTCATTCAATGATGGTGAATTGGGTTGTAAATTATGTTGATTGTAGATTTGTTGTCATAGTATTGTCTTATATGGTCATCTCACTTAATCATCAAATATTCAAGAATAATCTTCAACCAAAATAGTTCGCACATACCTTGAGCCATCACCAAAAACTCAGATTCTACACTTAAATAAGCCACTAAACCTTATTTTTTACTTCTCCAAGTCCCGAGGTTCCTATCAAGAAAAGCAAAATATCATAAAGTTAATCTTCTATCAACAATAGATCCAGAATAACCAATACTAGTATGAAGACCAAACCTCTTTTTCTTAAAAATAAAATACCCTTCCTTGGAGTTCCTTTAAGATATTAAAGTATTCTTTGAGCTACCTGCAGATAAAATTCCTGTGGACTATGTATAAATTGACTAATCACACTCATTGTATATGCTATATTCAGTTATATGTGAGGCAGATAAATTAACATCCTACTAGGCGTAATATATCTCCATATCTACTGTGATGTCCTCCTTTGTTTTATCAATTCAAATTAATAAGAGTGTTTATAGGTTTGCATACTTTAGAAGATCAGTAACATATTTTATTATAAGATAAAAACTTCCTGTTTAGAATTTGCAACTTTAATTCTAAGAAAATAGTTCAACCTTATTAATGCATAATCTCAAACTCCTAAGTTAATCACTGAATCAACAATTGTTTCTCTTTATCATGATCCCCTGTCACTATTTTATCATCAACATACATTAGAAGGTGTAAGTTTAAATAAATAAGGACTGATCTTATGCAGAAGCGGTAGATCTATTTGTTGTTTGTTAGTCTACGTATGATGAACACCAGATGTATAGTGGCTACTAAAGTCACCGTTTAAATCACACCCCAAACTCTAAGTCTTTTGATGGTATACTTCACGTGAGAGAGAATAATATATTTGTCTGTACTTTGTGATTGTGTCAATGATTCTTACAACCTTTTCTTTGTTAAGTCTTTCCTTATATAAAAGGAATAAACATAACCATTGGAAGTTAAGGTGGCCGTTCGTGTTTTGTAATTGCCAACAACTCCCACTCGGCACATAAGCCACGAGTTACATCTTCTTTCTAAAATTTCACGTGTCATACTGAGAATGGGGCATGCGACCATTGAAGAACCAATAGTGCTATATTAAGTCACCATCTAACTAACATAACACTTTCACATATTCATGATACCCCAAATCATCCAAAAACATCACCGAACGCATACATTGTCCCTTTACGCTCATAGATATATCATATGATTATACACCAAGTATAATTGCCCGGGCTGATAAGGTGATGAAGGAAAAGATTCTTCCTTTGACACTCATAATAATCCATTTGAGCTTAATTGCTTTCCTAATGTGCTCCGCTGGGCTGTATATCATCTTAGACTTTAGAAAATCGCACTAAAGTAGCAACACCAAGCCTTGACTTCATATCATAGTTCTAAATCAAAGGATTTCATTTTATTAGACATTAAAGTCTATGGGATCACACAGTGACAGAGAAAGGGATTTAACTATCACTCTATAAGAAGGTCATTATATAGCACACACAGTATGAAATGTGTGTCGTAGCATAGCTCCCACTAAGTTGGGAATGTCACTCTTCTATTCCATGCAAATCATGAATCTAGCTTTACTGAAAAACTAATCCGAGCCACTAGATTAACATACATAATGCTAATCTTGACACTCGAGATTTGGCTTTTAAGGCTTCAATGTGAAATCTGAATCTTTCACATTCGACTCATCAGAGTCTCATCTTAGACTTACTAAGGCGACTATTTAAATAAAATAAATAATAAAAAATTTTATCATGCATACTACACAGGTATGAAGATAACACAATATTTCATACACTCAATATTAATATTATAAAGTCTCATCCTACACGCTACTTAAGCATTAGGGCGATTACCTATGTGACAAGGTCAATTAGAAGCCTAGTGAAATTACAATGTGCCTTATCATGTAATTACGTATCAATGAACATTTGAGAAAAACTTTTGTTAAACAAATGCTCGATACAATTAAAACACGTCCAATATACAACAAGATACAACTCAATGAAAAAATAAATCCTACGTAAACCTAAAATCATTACAGAGCCTTGAACGAATCTCGAGGAATAGGATTAGTTAAGGGATCAGTTACCATATTGTTAGTAGGGATATACTTTATGGCAATCTCTTTAATTTTTATGGCCTCTCTTACAAAATGATAACGCCTTTTGATGTGCTTGGATTTTCTATGAAACTTTGGATCTTTAGCAAACTGTATGGCAGCAGTGTTGTCACATAACATTTCAACAGGATCATTAACTCTAGGAGTAAGATTAAGATCCTGAAGAAAACTTCTCAACC
>JAOSBN010117984.1:0-35836 GCA_027563595.1 Erythroxylum suave | reverse complement strand
AAACTTGATCTTGGAAATATCAAGTAAATAGGTGGGTAATATGTTTATAGTTTTGTGATGATGAGCTGAAATTATTTGTTTGTAAGTGTACTTAAATGCTTGTTTTTACTCACTGTGAATGTGGAAAAAATTGTTCTATGAATTTGATATCATGTTATGTGAAAGATACTGCACTTCTATATCGGTGAAAAGAAAAAATTTTAAGAAGCGTGAAAGATTTGAATATGTTATGAAATATGTATGCATCAGAAAATTTACTTTTATGGGCAAGAGAGATACCATTTCATTCATCATGTGTACGTTGACCTTAAGCCTTCTCCAGGTTGCCTACTTGTGGCATATGAGCTCTGAAAAATGGACTCATTTTGTTTATGGTGTAAACTTCAGTTTCACCATTTTGTTTTATGGGATTCTCTTAAGCCATATTGTTTATGCATTCATTGTGATTTGATGAGTATGATATATGATGAAATGCTTTGTATAATGGTTGGAAAATACATGGTACGATTTACGTGACTGAAATTTTAAGTATGTGTTCTGTGAATTGAATCCTTATATATATATATATATATATATATATGTAATTATTTGATTATTGTTTGTATGGGTGGTTCGTCACCAATAACTATAAGCATATTAGCCACTAAGCTTCCTAGCACACCCCACAAATTTTCCATTCTTCAGGTGAAGAAATTGCAGATCAATGAACCTTACAAAAACTTTAGCAAATCTCCAAGAAATATTTCATTTGTAGCTAAGTTAGTTTGGATCATTTTGGTAGCTTTATAAGCATGTTAGGCATGAGCATCAATGTTGTATTTTGTATTATGCTACTGATGTGGTTTTTGTTTGTAATTGGAGTAATGTAGGTATTTTGCTATAATTGAAAAATGAATGACATCAAGAGTTGAAGAATTACTTATATTCATGTCTATTTTTTTTATGTCGAATTTGCTATATTTGTTGGGAACAAAAATTGATGGTTGATGAGGATTATTTTAATTTTAGAATTGATTTGATAATTAATTTAATTTAATAATCCAACTTCATGAAAAAATTAACTAAATTTCAAAATAATTTTATTAAAATACACCTTTTGAAAATAGTTAGAAAATACTTTTCTAAATTTATTAGTGCTTAACAAAATTAAACTAATTTAATGAAATTTTAAAATTAAATAAAAGGAGAGGCATGTGTACGCGTCAGAACCCTTCAATGAGGTGCGTGCACGACTAGCACATGTAGCATCTACCATAGATGCATTTCATAGACGTGGGACACATGAAAGACATGCACCCCATTATTTTATGGCAAACTAGGGTTTCTGAAAAACTTTTCATGTCGTCACATTGCTTTTGCTCTGTCGTGCCTCTCTGCTTTTACGATTGTCTCCTACCACCACTCCTTGTTTATGATTTGCTTCCTATGGCCTAGGTTGGAGTGACAATTGCCTCAACAAAGAGCAGTCGACTCTATCATAGCGGCAACTATTGCGCTTCAATGCTCTATATGACTATCGATTATAGCGACAACCATGGACTCCCGGTGGCAACCATAAACTCCCAACGACAACACATGGGCCAACAAACACATAACCAATAAATATGTTTTCCATAATAAACACATATTCAATTTTTAGAACCCACAATAAACTAAATTTCATGTTCATTTCACATTAGACAGAATCCTATACAAGTAAAACACATCCTTCAGAAACTTATACAGCTCCTTCGACAATATCCACAACAATCCAGATTTGCATATGTCATATAGAATTATTGTAGTCGCTAATAGTTGGTGACTTAACCAACAATCAAGGCTTATTCTTCAAAACAATACTTAAAAAAAAGGAATAAATTGCATTACACAATTCCAGACTCTAGGTTTTGCTACTTTCTGGGCTTAGGTTTTTTTGTTTTCAAAAAACTTTTAATCTGAACTATTCAGATTATTAATCAATCTAATATGATTTCATAATTTATGGTTTCAATTTCAATTTTCAAGATCAATAAAAATCAAACAATTTAATCAAATTACTAAATTAAAGATTGCTCCGATATCATTGAAGGGTTTTGAGGGAGTTTGGGAAGAAATCATATCAAATCCAAATGAGCTTACATACAACTAGAACATCATATATCAACCAAAAATCTTAAACCAATGGTTTATGAATCCTATCCTTGTATGTAACTCACTTTATCTTTATGTTTTTTTTTGTTGATACGGGATGATTCTATTTGAGAATTTCCAACATCTCCCCCTCGGAATATCTATCCATATTAGACTAGCACCTATTGGATCCATAGCTCATATGAAGCCACTTGAGTCGCTCTAACCCAAATCTATGAATATCAATTCATCATACTTCACCAACCTAGATCTAATACCATTATTGGGAAATCGGGATGAAATTTGATCCCGACTATAGCTGAATAATGACAAAACTTTTTCATATTTTAATTTCCAGAAAACCAAGATTACTTTAATTTTATAAAATGATTACCACATGAATCATAAAAAATCATGAATTGCAATTTGTATCTTATTCTGAAGCTTGATCTTTTTCTTATCTTATCCCTAAAATCATTTCTAAAATTAATTTATCTCAACTACCGTAGCCGCATAAGTGTTTGTCCTCTAACGATATCAATAGAATAGGTTGAGAGAACTCTGTAACTCTTACAGAGAGAGTTAAGCAAGAAGTACTAGCTCCATAGAACTTAATCCTATTTATAATCGATTTTTGATATTTTAGTAATATAATTTAAATTTCAAAATAAAACTAGTAATTTCAAACTAAAAGTTCTTATCTTTTGACATATGTTTAACAATAATCTAAACTTATATGGGACTATATAAATTTTTTTATAATTTTTCTAATTATACATATGTAAATGATATTTATAATTGTCAAAAAATTTAAGAATTTTTTAGTAAATAGAATTGTTAATTATAATTTAGAATTTCAAGAAATACGTGAAAATTTAAATTTATGACAACTTTTAAATTTTTATTTTAAATTTAAATGTGTATTTTCAAAAGTTCAACAGAGGATAATTATGACAATTTTTAAAATATGCAAAGATAGTGTTTGAAGTCAATTGCACTTACTTTAAAAAATTGTAATTTTTAAAATTTATATTATATTTAATTTTTATAGTAAACTTTAATATTTTATAACCGTTTAAAATTACATTTACTTTTTCTTAATACAAATATATGAAAATAGTTGTAATAACATTATTATAAGTTAATTTTTAATAAATATAAAACGTTTTTTAATTATGAAATATATATTTCAATGTTGTAAATTACCATCAGCTGGTGCATCTTGCAGCATTCACTTTACTGCAACACATAAATTACCATCAGTTGGTACAAGCTACAATGAAAATAGGGAAACAATAAATGGTAAAGAGAGAAAGGGCTCAGTAAAGGGGCTTTGTTAGAGGAGGTCAGTCCTCGGGCAAGCAGGGACGTGAAGGTATTTCCTCTGCACCAGAATTCACTTAAAGATCTGTGGTTAGGGGAAGGTAACAAAACTTTCCCTCATCGACTGCTTGGTTCTTTAGTCGGCCGAGGTTTTGGAGCTCCAGAGCCTCCTTATTGCTCCGGACATCATTGGGGTGCCTGTCAAAGGGCTACAGGTGCATGTTGATGTGGTAGCATGGAGCATCAGATAGCTAACTACCTTATGAGACAGTCCCAGACATCGTACGTGAGTAGGGAGGTTTCTGATGTAGTTGCTAGAATTAGAGGATGAGGTAGAGGTTATGGAGGATCTGGTCAAAACAAACCTAATCCGAGTACTCATTCAAAAACTATTGATCGACCAGTTGTGCCTTCTACTTCGGCTCAAGCTTATGGGTTGAAAGCTCATGAGGAGCAAGATACACTTGAAGTCATTACTGGTATTGTTTCTCTCTTTAATTTTGAAATGTATGCACTGATTGATCCAGGATCTACCTATTCCTATATTTATGTTGGAGAAACGTCTAATAAAGGGAGCCTCTAGATCAATTAGAATATGATATTCATGTAACCAGTCCTCTAGGTAGTAGTATGTTAGTTAATAAGGTGTTTAGGAATTGTCCTATTATGATCCAAGGAAATGAATATATAGGTAATCTATTAGATTGCCTTTTCAAAAATTTGATTCACTTTTAGGTATGGATTGGTTATCCAAGCATCAGGTAGTAGTTGATTGTAATGCTAAGACAATTATGCTTAGAAAGCTTGATCAGCCTGAAACAGTATTGCATGGCATCTGCACTAGTTCTTTAGCTTATATGGTATTTGTTATACAAGCCCGAAAACTTCCTAGGAAAGGATGTGAAGCTTATCTAGCTTTTATGTTTGATGCTAAGAAGGAGGGTGTTAAATTGCTAGATATTCTAGTGGTGAATGAATTCTCGGATGTGTTTCCAGAGGAATTACCTAGACTCACTCCCGAACTAGAAATTAAGTTGTCTATTGAAGTCGTGCCTGGCACTGCTCCTATATCTAGAGCACCGTATAGAATGACTCCTACTGAATTGAAGGAGTTGACGGTGCAGTTGCAAGAACTTTTGGATAAAACCCAGTGTCTCATCATAGGGAGCACTGGTCTTATTTGTTAAAAAAAATGATGGTACACTACGAATACGCATCATTTACAGGCAATTGAATAGAGTCACAGTGAAGAACAATTATCCGTTGCTAAGGAATGAAGACTTGTTTGATCAGTTGAAAGATGTACGAGTGTTCTTAAAGATAGATCTATGATCAGGTACTATCAACTTCAGGTAAAGGAGGTGGATGTATTGAAGGCTGCATTTAGGACCCGTTATGGACATTATGAATTCCTGACATTGCCATTCAGGTTAACTAATACTCTAGTGGTGTTTAAGGATCTGATGAATAGAGTATTCAAGCCTTATTTAGACCAATTTTTTATAATGCTTATAACTAATATCTTGGTCTATTCTAAGAATGAACATGAACATACTGAGCACCTTTGAATTATGGTACAGGCACTGTGGGAAAAACAATTGTATGCTAAGCTGAGCAAGTGTGATTTCTAGATTCTAGAGGTATCTTTCTAGGACATGTTGTCTCTTCTCAAGGTATTAGAGTTGATCCTAGTAAGATATAAGTGATTGATCACTAGAAGCCACCACGGACTGTGACAAAAGTTAGAAGATTTTTGGGCTTGGTTGGTTATAATTACCGGTTTGTGAAGGGGTTCTCGGTGATAGCATCCCCTTTAACTAAAATGTTATAGAAAGGAGTAAGGTATGAATGGTCTGATAGATGTCAGAATAGTTTTGATCAACTGAAAAGTATGCTTACTGAAGCTCCTGTATTGGCTCAACCTATTTCTGGTAAGGAGTATGTTATGTCTAGTGATGCATCTAGAAATGATTTGGGTTGTGTTTTGATGTAGTATGAAAAGGTAGTTGCTTATGCCTCTAGGAAACTAAAGCCATATGAACGGAATTACCTAAACATGATCTGGAGCTCGCAGCAATAATGTTTGCCTTAAAAATTTTGTGGCACTACTTGTATGGTGAAAGATGTAGAATTTTCACAGATCATAAGAGTCTAAAATATCTGCTTACCTAGAAAGAACTTAATATGAGACAATGGTGTTAGTTGGAACCATTTAAAGACTATGATTGTGTTATGGACTATCATCCAGGTAAGGCTAATATCGTGGCTAATGCCTTGAGTCAGAACACCATTTTAGTATTGTCAGTGCAGTATGGTGAATGGGGCCTTGTATCTGACAGAGCTTTAACAGCTTAATTGAAAGCTAGGCCTACCTTGAGGTAAATAACCTTGGGAAGGTAAATAACCTGACTTTTCTGTGAAAGGAGATGATGATTTTTATTATAAAGATTCGTTGTGTGTGCTAGCTAATGATGAACTCAAAAAGAAGTTGTTATTTGAGGCTCATAATAATGTTTTCACTATGCATCTTGGTGGAAATAAGATGTATAAAGATCGGAAGTAGCATTACTGGTGGTCAGGTATGAAACGTGATATAATGGATTAAATATCTAAACGTTTGACATGTCAGTAGATTAAACTGAGCACCAAGTTCTATTTGGTTTGTTACATCCTATGTCAGTAGATTAAACTGAGCACCAAGTTCTATTTGGTTTGTTACATCCTATTTCTCTTCCTCAGTGTAAATGGGATAACATTACTATGGATTTTGTATAGGTGATTGTTGATAAGTTCTCCAAGTCTACTCACTTTCTGCTTCTTCATCCTAATTATTCATTGGATAGGCTTGCGAACTTATATGTGAATGAAATATGAGACTGCACAGAGTACCGGTGTCTATTATTTCTGATCGTGATCCTTGATTTACTTCGAGATTTTGGAAAAGTCTGCAAAAGGCTTTGGGTACTCAAGTTAAGTTTAGTATTGCTTTCCATCCCCAGACAGATGGACAATCTGAACAGGTTATCCATATATCAGAAGATATGCTTCGGGGCTGTGAGTTAGAGTTTCCAGGAAGTTAGGATAATTATCTGGCTCTGATGGAGTTTGCTAGAGTAGGAAAAGGATAGTGGGCAGGATTTTTACCATGAAGATTATATAAGTTTTGGATTTGTAATTAAATTAATATCCTAATTTAATTAGGAATGTATCTATCTTTTGGAACTTATAGGGTATTAAAGCAATGAAATCTAATTATGAATGTTAATGTGATTTAAAGAACAAGAGTAATGTGTTAGCTGTTTATGTTTGTGATTTGGGAACTTATGTGATTTCATATCATGCGTAATTTCTTAATGAATTCTTTAGTATAAGATTACAAATGTTTATGCTCATAAGGCATATTATGTTTGATTAATTAACCATATGAGTGAAATGGATTAAGCCAAATGATATGCATTATATCTTTGTGTATAAAATTCAGAAATCTAAAATGGTTTGTTTTAAAACTGTTAAGTCTGAGTTGTGGGTAAATAGGTAGGCCTAGAAGGGTCTGCAGCTGCTCTTGTGACACTTCGATGTCTCCTATTACTGACACTTTGGTGTCTCCTATTATTGAAACATAAGTCTCACCTGTTCTGTGATACCAATCATGGTATCTCCTATATTAGTCCTATTACCCACTTTTATAAAAAGGATTAGCAGACTAATTTGTTTTGTATTTTGCTACATGCTCAATTTTGATATAAGCAAGCTCTGTTCTGAGATAATTAAGTTATGTTATGATAAATTATACAGACAATTTATGTCCGAGAATTTTAAAGTTCAGTTCTAAAATTTGGATATTATGTTCTGATATTTGTAAGTTATGCTTTAAAGCAAATATATCTTATTATGATTTGGCATATTCTATTCTGAGATAGATATTGATTGGTTTGCATTTTTGTATGGTTAATTAAAGATTGTTTGAAATATAATTTGATTCTGTATATAGAGACTTTCATCGAATCATATAATATAAATCAAATGCTCCATTTCTAGGAATGAATGACTATTAAACAAACTAGAAGTGAATATTGGAGTTGGCTGGAAATGGGACTCAGGCATAAGAAGTTGAATATACTACAGAGAGTGCATACATTATGTTTAATGTAAAGTAGCCCAACTACATTACTAGGATTATAAATTTAAGATGATTTTGTTATTTCTAAAGGAACTTAGGTATGATGAAATTGAAATATGAAAGTGATTGTACATGATAAATGCAAGCGAATGATTGCATATGACACGAAAATTGATCTCAGGAATTAAGATGTATTTTGATGGAGCTTGGTAAAATGCTTACATATGCATCGATACAATTAAGGTCTCATGAGTTTAAATTATTTGGTACATGATTTAGAACTTACTATAATAGTAATTGCTTTGAAAATTTGGAGACATTATATGTAGGGTGAAACAATTCAGATTTATACAGATCATTAAAGTTTGGGGTATTTATTGATTCAGAAAGAGTTAATTGTGAGACATAGACAATGGATAGAGTTATTTAAAGATTATGATTATACAATTGAGTATTATCCCGGTAAAGCTAGTGTGTAACTAATGCATTAAGCAGAAAATCCAATAGTAGTGTAACATGAATTTAGATATCGAGGTTACCAATTACAAGCATTGAATATCGAGTTGAATTTGGGGCAAAATGAAGTATTATTAGTTATATTGAATTAGGATTGGTTTTATATGAAAGGATTAGAAAATCTAAAGTGAGGATTCATAACTAGTGAATCTTATTGAGAAATTGCAAGTAAATCCAAATTCTGAGGTTGAATTGGAAGAGGATATATTGTGGTTGAAGTAAGGAGTATTTGTGTTTGATATATATGATTGAGAAAAGGGATTTTGGAGAAAGAACACATGCAACCTATGGTATACTCTGGGAAGTAATATGCTAAAACATCATTTAGCAGCCAAGGATGAAGAAGCAAGTGGCTAAATGTGTTACTAAATAGGAGCAAAGGATTAATAGACAGCTCTAATTGAATTTGATTACAACAATCATTATTATATTAGTATCCGTATGGCACCATATGAGGCGTTATACAATAGAAAGAGTAGTTTGCCTTTATATTGGGATGAAGAGGGCCTAAGGATTGTTGAAGGCCCAGAATTGAATCAAGATACTGTTGATAAGTAAAAATTAATTTGCAGTAGAATTTATGTGACTCAAGAAAGTCAGAAGAGTTGGATGGATCAATACCGAAGAGATATGGAAAATCAAGTGGAAGATAAAGTGTTTTTAAGAGTATTGCCTTGACGAAGTGTGTTAAAGTTTGGTAAAAAGCCTAAACTAAGCCCGAGATACATTGGTTCATATGAAATTATTGAGAGAATAAGACCATTGACTTATGAGTTAGTATTACTAACAAAGATGTCTCAGATTCATAATGTGATACATGTGAATATACTTCGGAGATATCGGTATGATATGACATATGTATTATCGACACAGGAAGTGAAACTAAGAGTAACCTAAGATATATTGGGACACCGGTTAAGATAGTAGGGTATCTGAATAAGCAACTAAAAAACTAAATGATTCTACTGGCTATAATCATTTGGAAAAAAAATCATTCGAGTGAGGAAGCTACTAGGGATACTGAGGAAAACATAGGATAACATTATTCCCATCTGTTTGATCAATCAGGTAAGAATTTCGGCGGCTAAATTTCTTAAGGGGGAGATTTGTAATATCCTGTTTCCTAAATTGTTGAGGGTTAGAGGTTTAGAAGATTAAAAGCATGCAAACAGTAATAATCAATTGACATATTCCAGGATGTTTGGATATGATTTTGATAAATTAGAATTAAATTAGAAATTGATGGATTTAAGATAGTAATTTGGAGTTAATTATTAAAAATTAGAAGTTTGAGGAGTCAGTGGGTAAATTGGCTTAGTAAAATTCCTAAATGGGAAAATTGGAGACAAGTGGCACTTTTTATTTGTGACAAGTGGCATTTTATATTTGTGATAAGTGGCCCTTAAAATTTGTGACAAATGACACTTTAGACTTATGACATATGGAGCTTTAGAATGGTGACATGTAGAGCCTTACAAATGGTGACATATGTAATCTTGCAATTGGTGACATGTATAGCCTTATAAGCAGTGACATATGGAAGCTTAAATGAGTGACATGTGGAGCCTAAAGTTACTGACACATGGGCTAATAGAATAGTAACATACGGACCAATCGAATGATAACATATGGACCAATAGAATGGTGACACATAGAACAATGAAATGGCGACATTTGGATTAGTTTGACCTTCTTTGAATTTCTAGAGAAAATAGATGTAAAAGGCAACATAAGAGAGAGAGAAGGTCTCCCATGAGTTTAGAAGAGGGAGAAAAACAAAATGAGATAAAGAAAGAAAGAAAAAGGGAAGAGAAGAGGAGAAGGAAAGAAGTTACCGAGGTAAGTCGAAATGTTGGTTTCAATTTCATCTTCCTCTTTTGACCTATTTTACATATTTTTAGAGCATGAATTGGAAGAAACTCAAAGAAAAAAAGTTGTAGCCCCCCTCCCCTTTGGACTCCATATCTTTTTTGACTCAATATATATGGGCACCTAATATCTATGAGGGTTCACCCACCCTGATTACAACATTTCTTTCTATTGCGATATAAGTTTTAGCTTGACCTCTGAGAAAGTGGCTTGATAAAATAGTGACTATAGCTTGAGTTGTGCTTGTTTCCCTAATACTAGTCATAACAGACCCATGTGTAGGAACCTTGTCTTATTTCCATATTTTTTTGGGCTTTAGAACTCGAATTTAGTCAAAGTATAAAACATGAAAATGATTATTAATGTCTTATTAATTCTTCTATGAAACGGCTTGGCTAGAAGATGTCTTGATAATGATTTATTGTTATTTAAGCATTAGTTGCCAGCCTATTTCTTACCAGAAAATAGGACAAAATTTGAATGGGGATTATATTCTAAAGAGAGATGTTGTCCATGTAATTTTTGGGTATATTAAGACAAAAAAGAGTTATGATTAAAAGAAAATAACTTGTTTATAAAGGAACAATAGGAGGAAAAGGATATCAACGTTGCACTTAAGGATTACATACATATTCTCGCCATTGATTATCAGCGATCAATGTTCATATGCATGTCTAATAGGCTCTCAGAGTGATTGTTAATACCTAGATATTGTCGAGATGTCGAGGTAATAGCTCATTGGAGTTTTCTGTGAGTAACTTAGATGTGTGATCTTAATTAGATATGTGCTTTTGTTTAAATTGTTTTCTTTTTTGTTTAATCCTCTTATCTATATATATTGAAATGATTTAGATATGATTGTGATATTAATGTTTTGGACAAAAGACTATCTGAGGAGTTCAATATTTGGGACTATATTGGGAGTGTTAATTACGTGAATGTGAATGTGGGAAATAAATGCTCAACTGAATGTTGAATGTCGGACTTGGGTTCGACGAATGTGATAAATTACTGTGTATACTAGATGGAAGTGATTGTTAGCATATTATATGAAATGATGCATGTCATGATATTGATTTACAAGATCAAGTAAAGGAGTTATCACCAAAGGGACCAAAGTGAAAAAAGAGGCACAGAGCTACAGGCTCAACGATTAATGTGCCTAGTACCCATAATGGACATAAGACAACATCTAAAATGAGCCTAGTATCTGCAACAGATATGGTACAGTTAAATAGGTCCTCGATCACAACAAAATTAAAAAGAAAGTGGAGTCTCATGTGCATTTACACACACACACACACACACGCATATATATCATGTATATGTTATATGAATTGTTGTGAGAAATTTACTGAATTATGTTGAAATAGTAATATAAAATGTTTGTGTGTTCTAATGTGTTTGTTAAAATATGAGACACATATATTGTGATTTGGTAGACAATAAATGATGTGATAATTGGAATTTGAGTTTAAATAATATGATGTGTTTGAGAACTTAGATTATATGTGTTTGTGATATTATGTCCTAACTTGAGTAAACACGTCGATAAGGGTTCGCTCACTGAGTTCACAAAGCTCATCAAAATTATAAAGTTGTCTTTCAGACTCAAAGGATATATCCAGTTAGACTAATTGGAGTATAGCTACAGAAACCAGACATGAGTTAGGGGTAAGGGTCAGTTTGTACCTGTATATATCTTTAGTCATTTTGTCTTAAGATTTGTATTTCGCAACCAATGTTTATTGTATTTGTGTTTTTTTTCAAATTGTAATGACTTTTGTGACTGATGATATTTTGAATAAATGGGCTGAAAAAAATTATTGGTTTTTGAACATTTTTGTGATGTATAAAAAATTTGCAATGAGTTGACTGACTGTATTAGCGCGCCACCCTCGTAGAGTTTGTTCTCCAATACCATCAGTATGTTCTAAAATATGCCTTATGAGTGTGGGGTGCTACTCTTAAAGGCAGCAAGTCATTTGATTGTAGAGGAATAAGTAGCAATTTTCCTGACGACTATAGGGAATAATTAGAAAACTAGAGTATATGGAGAACATTTTCATCATTCGACCTAGACAATTTTGAAGTACTTTTGCAAAGGCTTATATGTAATTAGTTATCTTGCAAAAAGAGTCATTACTCCACCATCCTTTACTAATACACTTCCTAAGAGTCAAAATAATTCAAAATTCTTTCCATATTTTTAGATATACTAGTATATTTAATTACTATTTCAATTATATCCACATGATTAATAATTGTTTTATGTTGGGACCCCACCCTTGAAAGTCACGTGCCCGACGTCCTAAGTGACATCTAGACGCGCATCCCACAAAGGTGACGTGCCCACACCAGCCAATCCTCAAACAAAACTCACTTTACCTACTTCTGGACACATTGGTGGGAAAACTCCATTAGGAATTTCAATTTGACCTCTTCAGAACATTTTGTCCCATGACTAGTATTTAAAGCCTAAGTCTCCAACTGCTTCTTAATCCTTGATAACCTCTTCTTGCTGGAAATCGTTATTTAGTGGAGTTCTGTAACTAACTCCAACTAAGTAACTGTCCGACGTACAGGCATAACTTCTTCTTTGTATCGTCTGTATTTTTAACTTTGTCTATGTATTTTCTTGCGTCTGTGTTTTCTTTGCATCTGTGTTTTTCTTGCGTCTGAATTTTCCTTATGTCTGTGTTTTCCTTGCATCTGTGTTTCACTTGCATCTATGTTTTTCTTGCGTCTGTCTTTTCCTTGCGTCTGTGTTTTGGTGACTTCATCACAGACGATTCCTTGCGTCTATGTTTTCCTTGCATCTGTGTTTTGGTGACGTCATCACAGACGATTCCTTGGGTTTGTATTTCCTTGCGTCTATGTATTGGTGACGTCATAATAGACGATTCCTTGCATCTGTCCTTTCCTTGCGTCTGTGTTTTGGTGATGTCATCACAGATAATTCCTTGCATCTATGTTTTCCTTGTGTTTATATTTCCTTGTGTCTGAGTTTTGGTGACGTCATCACAGACGATTCCTTGCATTTGTGTTTTCCTTGCATTTGTACACTCCTACGCATTCCCCTTTCTAAGGACCCTAACTTCCAATCCAAAGGTCCAAAAATTTCATACTATCTAACGTTAGAAAGCTAAGAGGATGAACTACCACTTCCAAGAAGACAAATTTATCCAAATCGGCCTAGATTAATACGGATCTTCCCCTGAAGTCAGGATACAAATTTTATCCCTATAGATGCTTGAAAATGCCATGCGGAAGCCTTAAAGAAAAATCATGAGCAAAACATACATATATTTCGTTAATCTTCAAAACAAATAAGAGTTTTACAACGCTTTAGTGGGCATTTTGAGCCCCCTTGCATCATAATTCAAAAATACAAAGTTTATAAAAACTAAAATCGCTCAAAATGCTACTAAAGCATTAGTTTACATGATCTAACTTCAAAACACATAAAACAAAACATGCAGACTGGAGTGATGCCTTGACTCTTGACTTACTCAATCTCTTGCTCATCACCTGAATTGGAGGAGGAGAATGGGAGTGAGCTTAAAGCTCGTGGGTAACAATTTTATAATCGAGAAATAAGCAAAACCATTTTCAAAACTCTTAGTCCTTATACATTTGGTAACCATAATAATTTCTCATAGAAAAACACTAAACACTTATTTCTCAAAATTCTCATTTTATCAAACAGTTCATGGGCAATTATAGATCATGTATGCATCAAACTTGCTAACACATAAGCACATCAAAATTGTTTGGGTAATTCCATGAACATAACGAACTACACAATTCCACATAATGGTCCTGTGTAGTCATAAACTTGAGGGAGTCCATGAAGGAGCTCCGTGCCACTAGCAGACAGACGGGAGAAGCCTTTAACTTGATTAACGTGCACGTGACATTCTTAAAGGGATTACACCAAACCCACATAATATGTATTTCATGAATCGAAAATAGTTTGCCCAAATGGCATTTTGTTAAGAACTTGTTTTTCATGCACATGAGATATTTCAAAGAAACATTCCCGAAAACTTAGTTCCATAAACTTGCACCTTTTCAAAAAAATCCTTTTCAAAATCTTTTCATAAATTATCAACACAATTCAACTAAGAGCAAATAATACAACATCTATAATGCAATTGAAAACAATTAGATTCCTTGATTGACAAAAAAAAAAAATGAGTGGCTTATTTACTTTATTATAAAAATGTACCTACTTGAAATCTTTGTTTAGGTATTTGATTAAGGATGTCTTTCCTCTGCTTACCTTGCCTCTCTTAATCCCCTCTTTGATTTCCTTTATAAAGGAAAAAATTCTCATTCAATAGGAACTCAAATTTGAGAACCCATAAAGCACATTCACTAAAATGGATCCCAGAATGCTTAAACATATACATTTCTTAAGCTTTATGAACCAAAAGCCCTTTCAAACAATCCACAAGATTTTAAAAATCAACTTACCCTAAATCTTCACCAAATAATGAGATTTTTGGCTCTAAAGAAAGCTCTTCCCTTCCTCTTTCTTCTTTCCTTCTTGAATAACCTCAAACTCTCTCTTTAAGACTAAGAAAATATGTAACCTAGTCCAAAGCTCTATTCTTTCTCAACTTCACCGAAACATCTCTTCTTCTCTGTCTTTTTCTTTTTTATTTTCTCTCCTTCTTTCCTTCATTCACGTTTTTGGTCTTCTAATTTATAAGAAAATATTTTCCTCTTCCCATTCTACCCTTAATGGGTGAGAGAAGTCCATCTTACCCTTCCTTTAATGCCTTAGTTATTCTAACTTTAAGAAAAAAAAATTAACTCCCAAAATTCACTTATCCAAACCTCATAATTATTTAAATCATGCTTAACTAAAAAAAACATTTAGAGGCCAACATTTTAATAAATATTTTAATATTGAGGATTGTATAGGAGTAGCAGATGGTACACAAATTGATATATATGTTTTAGTTGATAAACAAATATCATACAGGGGGTCAAAGAATTAATCTAACCCAAAATATTATGTGTTGTTGCTCATTTGACTTATGTTTTACATATATAATGGTTGGATGGGAAGGTACTACAAATAACTATTGAGCTCTTTTAGAAACAGTGACAACAATCTCCTATACCTCCACAAAGTGTTATATTATTTTAAATTAAAAAAGTAATTATGTTTAATTTTAAATATCTTTTAGTTACTATTATGTTCTTTATATGATAGGTAAGTTCTAGTTGGTTGATTCATGCTATACCAATATGCCTAGATTTCTTTCATCATACCAAGGTGAGAGAAATCATTTGCGAGATTATAGAGGAAAAGGAAGAACTCAAGGTCCACAAGAATTGTTTAACTACAGCATTCTTCATTAAGAAAGGTTATTGAAAGATGTTTTTGACATTTTAAAAGCAAGATTCCCAATACTTAAAATCATGTCGAGTTATAACATAAAGAAACAAAAATACATCATTATTGCTTATTGTATAATACATAATTATATTATAATGTATGGACAAAGGGATGAATTATTTGACAATTGTGCTAAAAATGAAAAACAAATTAAAGATTGAAAATGAAGATGCAATTTCTTTAGTGGAGTATAATATCACTCCAACACAACTTCAAATGTAAAATGACTATATTAGTTCTAATTGATTTATGTGTCTTTTAATAAATGATAGTGCTATTATGTTTTGAAGAATTATAATATAATGGACATCTTCTATTGATTTGAATGACTTAATATAATTTTATAATTTATAGAATTCTATTAGATAAAGTTAAAGTGTAAATTATTTTAATTATATTAATTTGCTTATATTTTAATTTTAGCTATAATGATAATTAAGTAATTTAATAACATAATATATTATATTAAAATTATTAACATAAGAGTATAATTACAAAATAGAAACATGACGATAAAACTAAATATGTTTTAGTTTTAGTTTTTTATTACAAATCTCAAACAAACTGGTTTTTGTTTCCAATTTTTAATCAAAAAAGTTTTTCATTTTTAAAACGAAAACAAAAACTAAAAACCACAACATAAAGATAGAATTGGAATTAAACAACTCATTAAGTTATGTAATTACATATAGGTTAAACGAGTGTACTTTATGAATTATAATAGATTTTTTCTTTCAATTTCAATTCCTTTGGGATGTGTGTCATTAGTAATTGAAATTCTCAGAGCCACATAAGAGCTCCGTAGAGACGCCGATGTTGCAACAAATACTAAGTTGTTATATTTCTCTTTCAATAAAAGTATTATTTGAAATAATTTATATAATTAAAACTTTTCCTTTAATCCTTTATAATTTTTTACCTCTTGTTTTCACATTATGAAAAGGGAAAGATTTATATGGTGATTTTCTAATAGTTTGATCATATATTTATATTTTTTTTAGATGTTCAAGATGAATTGATTATTTCGCTTCATATGAATTTTTATGATGAAAGTACATTATATTAATTGTGATTTTCATTGATATGATGAGATTTCTATGGTACGAAAATGATGATAAAATTTAAAAATTAGGTCTCGTAATTCCAAGGGTAATGTCCCCTAAGTCTTATTCAAAAGCATTATATTGGTGGTGTAAGTTTTGGGTGAAGGGTACATATATATTTTGGAAGGAGAAAAGTTTAGGTATAAAGATTATATGATCATTTTGTCCATTTATTTATGAATGAATTTTATGATTTTTTAAATGAGGTTTTCTAGAAAAAGATGGAGTTATAAGGTTGAAAAGGGAGGTTAGAAAACTGTACTTTTCAAAGATTAATAAAGGTCATCATCTACAAACCAAGGTAAATCTTGAAATCTAACTAGGACGTTCCTAAAAAAAGGTCACTATATAGAGCTTATAATATTAATGAAACCTTAAAAGGAAGCCCCCTATTTGTTAAAGTCTAAGGAATATAGTCTCAATTTTAACTTTAACCCCTAAGTATTTTAATAAAGAGACTAGTATTAATCATCTTACAACTTTTGGGCAAAAACATACTATATATATAAAAAATAACCTTAGCAAAGGTATAGGAGAGATGCATATTGTAGGGCTCTCTATACATTCACATTATAAGAACAAGAATTATAATAATATGGATTTTGCCTCAACTAATAAGAGGATGAATAAACTGAGCTCTTATAATCATTATAATCTATTGGAGTTTAAGTTGTTAACTAGAAGAAGCTTGAGGAAAAAGAATAAGGTAAAGGGCTTAAGAATCCTTAATTGATCCCATTTTTATCTTCCAAGAAATACATTATGCTTAAAAAATAGTTATAAAAGATAAAACCAAATTCTTATAGGTCTTTCATAAACAAAACTGAAAACTGAGAAATGTTAGAAGCTTAAATTCATTTCAAATAACTAAAAAACCATCAAATTATAAATATCACCACCTTAGAAGGATAATGTTTGGTTTTAACCACAATAAAATCCAACTTAGTACTCTTAGAATGACTAGTCCAGTAATTCATATATCTACTACACTCCTTAATGAGAATGTTGATGTTATTCTCTCTTTAGTATATGATTCTAACCACTTATTTCATAAGAGTGCCTTATGAGAAAATCTAAAAAAATTCAAAGCTCCTATAGATGAACCTTGGTTAATTATAGGTGACTTCAATAGTATCTTAAACAGTTTGAATTTAAGGGAAACCCCAATATAAGGAACTTCTATGAAGATTTTAGAGAATGTGTCAAAGAACTGGATGTCATAGGCATTAAATCAAAGCACTTCTTTTACACATAAAGTAACTAAGGGAAAGTTGGCTCACCAAAAGGAAGTTAAATAGATCATTTTTTAATGAAGATTAGATACTGAGATTTCTATAGTAAAGCCTTCTTTGCTAATCTATCCTTTTTAAACATTATTTAATTTTGGTGAGTAATATCTTACAAAAATGAATAAAAAAGCTTGATTTCAAATTTACAACTATCTTATGGAGATGGAACAGTTTGAGAATGCTATAATTAAAATCTTATTATACAAGGTTTAAGGTAGTAAGACTTTTGTTGGTGTGAAAAATTGGATAAGATCAAATAAGTCAAATTTCTTAATCAAAAATAGGAAGGTAAAACATATAATTCTTTAACCAATACTACCAATTGTCTAAGGATAACCTAGAAGAAGCTTTATCTTAATTCTAGAGATCCCTTAAATACAAGAGAAGGGAAAAGTGCAATGTTCGAGTATGAATGAGCCTTGATTGTCCAAAACTCCTTTCTCAAACAAAAAGCTAGAGTTTTATGGTTAATGGAGAGGGAAAACAATTCCTCATTGTTTCATAGATTAATCTTATCTATAAGGAATTTTAATACAATTAGTACTCTTACAAATAAGGATGGTAATGTGTTTCACTGACAAGATAAATTAATGCAAAGAGCTTTTGGGTATTTTTTCAAAACCTTAGGCTCTTTGAGTTCTTGAATCATAATTTAGAAATCTTTTATGGCTGAAAAAATATCTCAAGCAATTGCAACTTCCCCCACATAACCTTTTATTCTAGGAATTGCAGAAAAAGTGGTTTTTAGTTAAATCCTTATAAGTTTCCTAGTTTTGACAAACTTGATGGATTATTTTTCTAGTGCATATTAAGTTTGCAGTTATAAGTAGAGTTATAGGTATCGAATTGCACTAGATGGTACTATTCGATACCTACTGTGTCAATTAAAAAAGGTACAGTATTTAGTTATTTTGTAATATGATTTCATATTGTTTGGTATTGAAATATCTGTCAGTAATTAGACTAAATTGTATTTTTAAAAAAATTTAGTACTAAATTGTAACTTTGAAAAAATAACCCTAAACTTACTCGACCCTCAGCTTTGTTGTCTATGCCTTTACTGTCTGCTCTCAACCATCCTCTCTCAATCTCTAATCTCACTTCTCTACTCTAACTCTCAGTGGTCTTCCTATCATAGTTTCGTAACCATCTACATCATATCGCCTTAGTAGCCTATGTTGCAACCTCATTTATTTCACCTTACCCTCTCTAGCCTACAAAATTGTCTCACCTTATCTTATGACCTCAACTCCTCCACAGTTGCCTCATCCTTGCTCTCTCGGAGCCAAGCAACTAGCCAACCCCTCCTCTTGTCCTTAACCACAATCACTCCTTAGTCTTCTAACTTGCCTCATTAAATCGCCAATACCATCCAACCTTACCGACACTAAATGGAGCTAGAAGCTTCAAGCCTCATGGTTGTAAAATGCAATCAGAAAAAATCTAAATGTTGAATTGCAATGTGCGTGAGCCTTAATCAGTTGAATTATACTTATTGTGATTAAGCATTCATTAGTTGATTTATGTTGTGTCAATTGTTGAGTGTTGAGTTACTTGAGTAGTTGTTATGTGTGAGATTGAATTATAGTTGTGCCATAAATAATACAAGTTTTTGGAGTTTAGACTTTGGATTGTGGAAATTGAGGATAGCTAGACATTGGAAGATTTTTTTTTGTTTTGTCTGAATTTTGGAAATTAAAGAATGAGAATGAGGATTCTATATACAATTGTAGTATTTGGAATTTTGAATATATTTTATCATTTGTGATGTTTGGATTATGGAATTTGAGAAATATTGAATTAAATTTTAGTCTTATTGTAAATTAAAATATATATTATAAATTGAATTTTTGATACACAAAATGATTTAGTTAAGTTATGGTTAAATTACGTAATTACACAAACTAAGTTAAATATATGAGTTTGTGATAGTTAGATGCCAAAACATGAGCTAGTGTCATGAGTTTATAGTTAAATTGTGTAATCATATAAAAAGAGTTATAGTTACAAATTTATGTAATCATACAAAGTAGGTTATAGTTGTGAGTTTATGCTTGAATCATATAATCACAAAACTGAGTCATATTTGTGACTTTATAGTTGATTATATAATTAAATAACTTAAGTTATAGATATGGCTTAGGAGTTTATGGTTAACTTATGTAATCACATAAAATAAGTTATAGTTATGAGTTATAGTTGAATTAAGTAATCATACAAATGATTATAAGTATGGCTTTGTAGTAGAATTATTTAATTAAATAAAATTGGTTATATTCACAAGTTATAAATTTATGTTTAAATTATGTAATCACATAAAATGGAATATAATTGTGAAAGTGTAGCCATCAATGTATATATTTGAGGTTGAGGTTAAGAAACATAAGAATGTCTTGGATAAAAATGTGCTTAATCATAAAATTTTCTTAAGAAATCATTTCTATATGTTTATGAAGGTCACTAATGCACAAACGCATGCACACACACACACACACACACACACACACACACGCACACACACACACACACACACACACACACACACACACACACACACACACACACACACACACACACACACACACACACCCACACACACACACACACACACACACACACACACACACACACACACATATTATATGATAGTTAAGAAATTGTTATTTCTCTTTTTCTTCCTATTATTATACATAACTTGATTTTGATATGAAGTTATTAAGTTAATTTTCATATATATCTTCATTTATTTTTAGAAATCAATGGAGGAAAGTTCAAGTACACTCGATAATTTAGTCGCTTCAAGTATAGGAAGACTTGCTAATCCATTTTAGGCTCATACTAGATTAGTTCCTAAAATAAAGAACCACACTATTTTTTTAAATTATAATAAGCATTTTAAAGGATAGGGAATCACTAGATTGAAGGAGCATTTAACTGAGATCAAAGTAATATGGATCCTTATAACGAAGTGAGTCATAATTTGAAATGGCAAATGAAGACTTTTTTTAAAGATTTGCATGAGAAAGATCGAATGCAAAGATTAAACTACAAAATTGGAAGTGGAATTTCTTTTATTAGTGGTCATGATGGTAGTAAGGATGTTAAAGGTGGTAATCCTATACAATAAGAAGGAAATGTTGCACTTGATGTTAGGAAAAGAAAAAGGCATGCATTTAATTTTTTTTGCACCATGAACAAATCTTATAGCTCAATCTTCAATCTATAGTGCTTTACAATCTAGAGAAGCAATTCATATTGTGGACAAGGCAATGGATAGATGGTCGTATAACTCTGATAAAGCATTCAATGTTGGCAAATCTTACTATTATCAGCTTATGGTGGATGTTATTACCTCCTCTGGTCCAAAAAACAAGGCTCTTTAAATTGATGACTACAAATATAAACTTTTGAGCAACTCTGTTTATGGAAAAAAGTTACTTGGATGAAAGAAGAATGACTTGAGCTACTTATAAGTGTTCAATCATGTGTGATGATTAGACTAATAAAAGATATGAACCTATTATTAATTTTTTAGTTTATTCTTCAAAGGGTACAATTTTTTTGAATTTTATTGATATATCTAGACTTGTGAGGAATGTTGATACTCTATTTCAAGTATTTAATGAAGATCTGAGTAAAGTTAGGACATAAAATATTGTTTATTTCATTGTTGATAATGATTTTTCTTATAAAGTAGATGGAAAAAGATTACAAAGCAAGTTTATAAAGTAGATGGAAAAAGATTACAAAGCAGGTTTATAAAGTAGATGGAAAAAGATTACAAAGCAAGTATAATTCTTTATATGGATTCCTTATGTTGCACATTGTATTAATCTGATGTTGGAAAATATAAGAGATGCTAGGTATTTTCTTATCATTGATGAGATTGTGCAAAAATGCAAAAAGGAGACGAAGTTCATCTACAATCATACATAGGTCCTAAATTTAATAAGAATGTATTTCACCAATGGTAGAAATTTGTGTTATCCTGTTATTACAAGATTGGTAAGTAATTTCTTTTCAGTTTAGTATTTTATTATGATAAAGAAGAAGTTGAGGAAAATGCTTACAATTGATAAGTGGGTTGCATTTCAGGATGCTACGTCTAATGTTGAATTGGAGGATTCTAGAACTATATTTAAAGGTAATAAATTTTGGTCCTAATGTCAATTTTTCATATAAGTTTATAAGCCTTTGGTGAAGATACTTCGTGTGGCTAATAATGAAGAGAAGGCAATAATAGGTTTTTTTATGATTTAATAAAGAGGGAAATGAAATCAGTCATGGCCACTATGAAAAATAGGCCTTCTTTGTATATACCTTATCTTACAGTTATCAATGAGAGACAAGAAAGGCAACTTTACTCTACGTTATTTACATCTGGGGCATTTTTTAATCCTAGTATATATTTCAGACAAAGTTTTACAAAGAAAGGTGAAGTTAATAGGGGAATCCTATTAACTATTACAGTAATTGTTGCCTGTGAGATGACACAAAATCTCTAAAGCTCAAAAATGGAGATTAAATATACTTATGGTGATTTTAGGACGTCAATTGATGTTCTTCAAAAAGATAAACTTAATCCAAGTATATATTTTTTATAAACTTAATTCAATTATATGTTTTTTCACTTTTATTACTTATTGAAAATTAATCATAACTTTATTTTGCACATAATGCTACTTTTTTGTCTAACAGTTTCTTAGTGGGACCAATTCGTAAGTTATGTTTCACAATTATAAACATTTACAATTTTAATTTTAAGTTAGTCTGTGAGTGTAACATGATATGAAAGAAAGGAACATATTAGAGCATAAAATATTAACCGAATTGGTGTTTGTTCGATATAATTTAAAGCTTCGAGAGACGTATATTATTATCATTATTAAGTTGGACATAATTTCTTGTAATTTTTAACAATTTTATTTTATTTATTTACTAGGACTTTTAGAATAACAAGTAGTTCTATAGATCTAATTTTCCTTGACCATATCGATCTTTCAGCAGATTGCATTTTTTAAGAACCAAGTTTGATATATAATTGTGACCTGGAAGATAATCTTGGATGAAAAATTATTGGCATGTCATTTAGTACAATAAATTTGAAAGATGGCGACGATGAAGATCCTCTTATTGATGGCGATTTTGTATTAGATGAGAATTGAGCTCAATGTGATTTGAGCGAGTATTTGATTGATTGAACTTCCAAATTTTTATTTTTCCTTTTCTTTTAATTTCATTTATAGTTTATGTATATATTTAATTATGTATATATAATATAAATATAATTGCAAATATTTTTATTTCAAGTTTCACTTTTAGTTTCTTATTTTCTCAGCATGAACTTCTTTTGAAAATTGTAATAAATATCTATTATTCTTTTTATCTAATGTTTTGATGTAATTATCATCTATTATATGATGAAATTGTAATATCTTAAATACCTTTTATTATCCTTAATTTTATATTTGTACAATGAATAAATTATCTTTTTATAAGTGAAAAGTAATAACAATAAAAATAAATATATTGTTGTTATTTCAAATTTCTATTATTATAATTTTTGGAGACATAATTGATGTAAAATTATAAATTATATAATTCAATATATTAAAGGACTATCTTCTAAAACATCAGAATTCAAAAATTTAAAGACTAGTAATTATTTTTTTTCCCTATTTTGTCTGCATCCTATTTTTTCGATTAAATTATGTCTGACCCTAGATTTTCGAATGTACTAATTACCCTTTCTTGAGGTGTAACTATTTATCCCTAATTGAATTAACGGGAATCAATTAGACAATCTCTCAACTTACCCAATGACTCTACCGATTCAACTCGTTATTAAACTATACTATAGGAGATCAATAGACTAGTCGAGATCTCTCTTCTAACTATTCAATTAACATGATGATTGCTAATCTATAGGTGACCAACTCTCATTGTAAAATCCCACACAAATTTCATCTTACTCACTCTATCGGTTTGTTGCTAGATATCAATTAAAAACAACAATCATCAAAAACAACTTCATTCAATTCAATGAAATAGGAGTTCGAACAAAATAGTTAAAAGTAACCCCTAAAACTAAATTAGCCTAACATTGTCTCTATAACATCATCAACATTCAAATAAACCATTTTTACAAAGATTAGAAGAGATCAAAGTGATAGAAAATTAAATATAAAGACTCCTTCTCTTCTTTGCCAAAATCTAGAATTTTGGTGTAGATGTGCTATTTTGCCCAATCTTATTGATGATTCTTGTCTTCAATCCTTCTTTAAGGCTCCAAACATGTTTTCTTCACAAAAAGGATGGTATTTCTATAGAAGGGTGTCATCTCCTTTGAACATGGAGGCTTAATGATGATTAAATAGTCCAAAAACCCTAGGTTCAATGAAGTCCCAAATTAAGTCTCAGATTATAATTCCCACGCTAGTGGGAATTTACATGATTCTCACAAATGTGGGAATTGGTCACAAATGCAATCCTCTCTTCTTCTCCTCCTTGATCTCTAGTTTCACTTTCAAGTTGCTCCATCTTCCTTCCTACATAAAAATAGTCAATTCTTACCCTCAATTAAAATCAAACACACAAGAACAACAATGGAAATCAAACTTAGTGAAAACATACAAAATGAATCCTAAACTACAACAATGATCAACAATTATGCAAGAAAACACATGCCAAATTCCTAGAAAAACATATACTAATGCACACCTATCAACATCCCCACACTTGAATCTTTTCCTGTTCTCAAGTAAAATAAATACAACCAATCAATTTTATCACTTCACTTTCACAAAGATCAAAACATTTAAACCCTTAAATTTAAGCCAACTCAAATATCAAGTTAATGCACATATCATGAATAATTTTTCATTGGTGTACATAAGCAACTCAACAATTGACACCATCACTCAAAGATAAGTAAAGATGCATAAATGAATCTTCCTCACGATTTTCACTAATTTCTCTCAAGTGTTTAATGGTTGGTGTTTTTCTCAAACTTCCTATAGGAAATTGCATAACCACAAGCTTGCTAATTTACCAATTCTCCTTTATAATGGTTGCATGCATAAATAGATCAAGAGGAATTGTTTAGGGTTGTAATGTGGTAAGGATTAAGGTGGTTTAAAAAATGGGAAGGTTCAGCACAAGCATAAGTAAAGTATAAAATGGATACAATAGGATAACAAAACATAACTCCGAGACATACAAATATAACTAATATTCTGCATTTATTGATGCTACTCGTTTGTTCTTCCTTTCTTTTCTTTCCTTTTCTTTTCCATCTTTCATTTTTTTTCATTTTTTTCTTTTCTTTTTCTTCATGAATGGAAGACCTATGAATAAAAAATAACACTATATTTAATGTAGTCCACATGCAAAAATATACTCAACTTAACTCGCTAAAAATTTTACACAATCTCAACGAATGTTTTACTTAATACTATACTAAGCTTGTGAAAGGGTAGGATAATGGGATTTAAATTTTTAAAATTTTGGGTGTTTTCAAAAAACAAAAGGTTAAGGCTCAACAAGGGTAGCAAAGGATAATCATTGGTTAGGTCATTTAAGCCAAGGGTTAACACAAAAAAGGGCCTAAATCATCTCTATTAAACATACTTCCAGTAGACTCAAACCGATTCAAAGCAAGTTCTGAAGGTAGTAACCTGAGGAAGTAACACTCAACAAAGAAATAAAATGACTAAAGGAGTCATACGGTTCAATCCTCACTTTAGTTTAAATGAAACCTCATTATGCCTCTCTACACTACCTCATTATTCATATGTCAATTTGTGACTAAGCTTATGCAACCAACTACTTTTCATCACTCTATATGGTTCACTTTCTACTCAAGTAGCCTAATCTGAGTTCAAGCATGCATTCAATCTAATTCCAACTAACATGATAGAATTTCATGGCAATATTTATCAAAGTGACTCAAATGCAGTTCTATTACTAAGACAAAACACCATTGCTGACCCAAAGCACATATAATATGCCCAAACATGCATCCTATTCAACACAAATTTAAAAAAATTTAATGCAATTAAGAAAGTTGATGTCACCTCCCCATACTTAAAGATCACATTGTTCTCTATGTGACAAGTCAACTCCTAAGTGAGCAAAAATGACATTAAACTAAATAGAATTGAAAACAATACAAACAAAAGAAATTTAAACAAACAAGTGATATCAAACTAAACAAAAGAAAAAGAATTTAAATCAAACTTAAAGAAATTAAAACTAAACAAAAAAAATATAGCACACACAAATGGTATGAAACCAAATAAAAATAAAATGAAATGCAATCACATAAAAGAAACACAAAAGTTAAAGTTAAAGGGTAAGAAAAGCTTATTCAAATGATGGTGGTGAAAGTGATGGTGTAGGAGCTTCAAAATTGTTCCTTCGAAAAAAGTTAAGGAACCTTCTCTTCAAGCTTTGTTGCTCCTTATGAACCTACCGCATTTGAATGTCGAGTTCATCAGTTGAGATGTCATCTACTAATAGCTTGCGGCTATTCAGTCGAGAATCGGTTGATATCGGTAAACCATCATTATTTCCCTCAGTTCCTCTGCTACTGCTTCCTTCTTTGGCTTTGGATCTGCACTGGATGTGGAGGGTCAATTTGCAATTGTACTACAACCCCTCCTGCTCCTCACTACAGTGTGCATCTGAGGATTGTGGAGTTCCATAGATTGGATCTCTATGATCTCATAGCATCTCAAATAGACTATGTCAAACATGTCGTGGGGAGTAGTATGCAAATTCTCCATATTAACATTACAAAATGCACCCAAAGTAGAAGCAATATGAGCCCTCCTAAAAGGCATATTCTTTTTATTAACCACACTTATCAATGATCGAAAAATTCTATAAGGTGTATTGATTTTAAGCTTTCGATGTATAAACCATAAGCATTTATTGATTTCCGTTGTATTAAATGCAGTCAGGCATAAAAATTTGTGTAAAAGTAAATGCTTAACACTTCAGATTAGAGAATTAGATGCATTATATTAATCAAATTTTCTTTACCTGTAAGAGTGTTCTAATAAGCATCGACATCAAAATCCGCGTGACCATTTAGAATTTTTGTATTCAAAAAATTAAACAATTAACGCATGATAGAATAATCAAGTTTGAAAACATTTCCACTTAACCTAAACCAAAACAAATCCATTTTAGGGTTGTACCTAACTATTGTGAAAAACTCTAAGGTTATGGTGATATAAATAGGCATATCACACCGGACAAATCTATTCCACCCTATGGTTGTAGCTAATTGTTCGAGTCAGTGTCTTACTCCTATATTTTCTAATACTTCAAAATTAAAATATCAAGGAGTAACTATTGCTCTATACCTAAAGTCATAGAAACACGCACCTTCTTCTTCCGAGTAAATAAAAAATGGGGCTCGATAGATTGCCGCTAAGTTGGTTTTTCCTTCACCGAAAACTTGAAGGTAGAGCTCATCGATGGGTTTCCTTAATCTCATCATCCTAGGGGTGCCACTGTCAGAAGAAAATTTGTAAAAATGTAAGAGAGAGGAAATTTGACTTTTAGAGAGACGAAAAAAATCTTATCTAAATCCTTGTTGTTTGGAAAGGTTAATGCATGAAAAAATGAAAGAATGTAGGATCAATGGAAAGGTATGAAGAAATTACCAAGAATCTAGATGAAGATTGAAGATTTTTAAAGAGTGGGAAGAGAGAAAATCGTGGGTTAGAGAGAGAGTATGCGAAATTTTGAAAGTGGGCGAGAAGAAAAAGAGGGAGGGAAACTTAAGTTTCCCTCCGGATGGGATTCCCACACTCCCCACAATTCCCACGAGCATGGGATTCCTGTCCATAAAGTTTATGGAGAGGATTCAACATTCATGCAATTTATGTAATTGTTGTATAAATCAACATGCATGAAAACTTTCTGGCGAGGATTCAACATTCATGCAATTTATGTAATTGTTGTATAAGTCAACATGCATGAAAGAGAACCTTGATCTAACTCCCATTAAAATATCTACTTGAATTTCTAGAGAGGATTTAACATTCATACAATTTATGCAATTGTTGTATAAATCAACATGCATGCATGATAACCTTGATCTATCTCCCATTAGAACATCTACTCGAATTCATCAAGTTTGGTGTTCTAAATTACACATTGTTTCATCTTCCTTCTTTACATGTTCTTAGGTGATCAAGGAAGGGTTTGGTTTTGCAATAACCTAAACAAGGAGAAGAAACAAGAAAGGAGGAGATACACAAGAGAAAAAGGTTTATATTTCATGTTCTTTTGTACATATCTATGCATGCATGTTAGATTCTGTGGCTTTTGGGTTGTCATGGTGTCAGAATCTTTATTCCAACACTTCCACTGCATCTGCATGCATGTGATGCGTGCAACCATGTCACATGCAACCATGGCTAACCCAATAGTGGTATCAAAGAAATTTTATGCGTGCGATATATGATGTATTGAATATATGCAAAGTGTTTGTTGGGTTGTGACTGACTTACATGTTCATTTCGAATAATTCATATAAAATGTAGAAAATCGTATTTCTGATTTTCTTTCACATAAATGTTTATAAGATATTATATTATGTTTCTGTTGATGGAAAATTCAATCTAACGTCATTTGCTATTTTATTTCGAATTAATATCCAGACTGTTCATTGTTGATTTCTGAAAACTTCTAGAAAACTAAATGCATATGCTGACTTTGAAAATTTCGTAATAATTATAGATTTTTTCTGTTTTTATTTCATAGAAGTGTTTTTACAATGTTATATATATATTTAAAAATAAAATGCAATTTAATGTCATTTTCTATTTTATTATAAATTTAGTTTCAACTTGATGTATGTATGAAGTTCTGGAAATTCTAGAAATGTGATGAACATGCGTGCATGAAAATTTCATATTAATTTTTATAAAAATTGTTTTCATAAATTTTATGCATGCACATGAAAGATGAGATGTTTCCACGTGTATGGGATGCATGACACTTATTGTTAAAGTGGTTATCTTATGCATGCATAATGTAATGCTATGACTAGTGTTAGAAGTTATATGACAAGTATCACACACATGTGATGTGTTGGCTTATTCCTATTAAATAGTAAATAATTCCAAAGAATTTGGTTTTGAAATTTTTATTAGACACATTTAGAATGCGTATAAAAACTTTTAATTTTTCTAGAATAAACTGAATTTGATTCATTTATTAAATAAATTCAAATTCAACATTGGTTAACTCTTTGAAAATTGATGGAGTTAACTTAATGACTTATAATGTATCTATTTCAATTATGAGACCTAAATAACGTTCTTATGTGATAAGATATGTATTATTGTGATGGTAATAACATGCTTAAAGCATATGCTAGAAATTAGGGTTTCGAAATTTTTTCGGGCATCGAATCATTCTCTTTAGTGTCTAGTAGGTTAACTTATTTATTTTGACAATTTTAGCCGTCAAGATAATTTTGGCATGTCTCGAAATTGTTTAGGTAAATTTGTGATGAGGTATGGATATTATAAAGGACTAATTGGTTTATGGGAATTTCAAAAGCCCAAGGGATTAATTTAGAATTAATCCAAGTAAAGCGTAGCATTTCTCATGTGACTAGATAAAGGCGTATATACGAGGATTAAAGTGTTAATTTGGACATCAAAATAACTGAATTTTCGGGTTCCTAATCGAATCACATTCATAATTCGGATTAGCCAAGACTAACACTAGTTCCCAATTAGGTTCAAGAGTTGAATTGAATCACAAACTTTAGATGTACGGTCAAGTCACAACCTAAATTAGACCTCCTTTGTGTGATAGATGCATTAGATGCATTTTAAGGATAGTTATGGACATAGGCTCAATTCAATTGAGTTGTCCATAATCTAAATGTGTATATGTGATACACATATTCAAGATCATCCAGGTATTGATGAGACCAAAGAACAAATCTCTTAACCGAAATATTAGGACTTACACCTTTCATTGATATGGTAAGAACCAGAGTTCTTTTAGAGTTGGGTTGTTGGGCAAACCCAAACCCTCTATACACAAATATGTTCAAACCATGGAAATTAGATTTCTGGATTAATGGGTTAGTCCTAACTGGAAGAGTTGATTTCTTGGGCAAACCCAAGGTCAATGTGGATAAAGACGAAGATGGGTTATATACATAGGATGTATACAAATCAAGAGTTGATGACCCAATAAGTGTGCTAAATCAACAATTAATGGCACAAGTCAATAGTAGCATAAATCAATGCAATTGGTATGAATGATACCTATCGATTAACCTAAGGTGGCTTATTGTGCCAACCCAAGGTCATTCTTGATGATATCGGATATTGACCTATTAAGAAAACTGTAAGTTTTCTCGAATTCATAATGAGGGCTATGGATTTGAATAAGAATAGTGGGACTTATAATACAAGCATTAAGTGTACATTCTAATACTTTATCTCATTCTTCTAGGTTATTGAATCATCACGGTGTCTTTTAGTGTGAACCTACGCTCCCTAATAGATTCCAACAAACTCACAGGAACAAACTTCTTGGATTGGCTATAGAATTTGAGAATTGTTCTCAAATATAAGAAACTAGGATATGTTCTAGATAAACTACTTCTCGATCCCCTTACTGTCGATGCATTTGATGAAGATTAAAAAGCTTATAAGAAGCTACTGGATGATAGTGAGTTGGCTAATTGTATAATGCTAGCTTCTATGTCACCAGAACTACAAAAGCAGTATGAGGTTGTGGATGCTCACATAGTCCACCATCTGCGGGAATTATTTGATGAGCAAGCTCGGTCTGAAAGGTTCGAGGCCTTGAGGTTGCTTTTTCATTCAAAAATGGCTGAGAGATCATCTCCAATGTAGTATACGCTGAAGATGAATGGATATATTGAGAGGTTAGGTAGTTTGGGTTTCATTATGGATCTGAATTAAGTGTAGACTTAATTCTGACTGGTTTGACCGATAGTTACTCACTGTTTATGCTTAATTATCGAATGAACTAGATATCCACAATGATACTTGAGCTGATTAATCTACTCAAAACAGCTAAGCAAACTGTTAGGAAAGACAGTAAGGTTGTGATGTTTATGGACTCTGCTTTTGATTCTCGAAAGAAGAATCAAAAGAAGAATAAGAATTCCAAAAAGACAATGGGAGATGTAGCTAAGAAGAAGGAAAAGGAGACAACACCAATAGGGATATTCTTCCATTGCAATAAGGAAGGGCATTAGAAGAGGAACTACAAAGCTTATTTGAAGTCACTGAAGCAGAAGAAGGCATTAGATGCCCCACCGTCTACTTAAGGTATGATATTTATCATTGAGTTTAATACTATTTTTTATCATAGGTATTAGATATCAAATGTGGCTCTCACATATGTGTTGATATGCAAGGTCTCAAGGATAGTAGACTACTCAAGAAGGGAGAAATGGACTTATATGTAGGAAATCGAGCAGGAGTTACCACATTAGTTATAGGGACATATGTTTTGTATCTTCCTAGTGGGCTAAAGTTAACTTTGGAAAATTGTTATTATGTATTTGTTATGACTAAAAACATTGTATCTGTTTCATGTCTTAATAAAGAGGGATTTCATTTAACTTTTTCAAGCAGTGGTTATTCAATTAAGTTGAATGAAATGTTATATGGTAATAATGCTACATTATGCCATGGAATTTACATATTAGATATGTCTAATCCAATTTTAAATATTAATAACAATAAAACACAGAAACGAGATAACCTAAAATCATCTTACTTATGACATTGTTGACTTGGCCATATAAGTGAGAAATGTATGATTAAGCTACACAAGAATGGTAGCCTAGGGTCATTTGATTATGAATAATATGACATATGTGAATCTTGCTTATTAGACAAGATGATTAAATTACCTTTTAAAGGAAAGGGTGAACAAATGAATGGGTTGTTAAAGCTAATAAATTCTGATGTATGTGGCCCGACTTCCATCCATGCCAGAGGTGGTTTTGTGTACTTCATTACTTTTATTGATGATTATTCATAATATGGGTATGTGTATCTAATGAGATACAAGTCTGAAGTGTTTTAAATGTTTAAACAATTTAGACATGAAGTAGAGAAATAACTTGGTAGAAGTATTAAGACACTTTGATTAGATCGAGTAGGTGAAGACTTGAACAAGGAATTTCTAACTTATCTCGAAGATAAAGGGACAGTATCCTAATGGATTTTGCCTTACATATCACAACATAATGGTGTGGCTGAAAGGAGAAACCGAACCTTATTGGATATAGTAAGGTCAATGATGGGCTTAGTAGATCTATCGACTTTATGCACTCGAGAATACCGTTTATATGGAAAACAAAGTCCCTTCTAAGGCATTTGAAGTTAGTTTATATGAGATGTGGATGAACAAAAGGCCCTACCTTTCTCATATGAAAGTCTAGGGTTGATCGGCTTATGTGAAGTGGGTTCAATCATATAAGCTTGAAGTGAAATTTGATAAATGTCTATTTATAGGATATCCTAAGAAAAAAATTGGATATTAGTTTTATAATGATTTAAAGCAAAAGGTCTTTTAACTTGATGAAGTTCATGATGCTCAAACAAATGTAGATCAAATGCCTGAACCTGAACCTAAAATTGTTGTTTACAGAAATGAGGAAATGGTTGAACCTTCTAACACAAAAAATGTTCGTAGCTTAAATAGGATAAGCAACGTTCCAGAGAAATATGAATTTCTCACAAGTGAACAAAATGAAGTATTGCTCATTTAGGACGATGATCCTATAACCTATGAAGAGGCTCTGAAGACTCCAAAATTTGAAAAATGGCTTCAAGCCATGAAGTCTGAAATGGATTCCATGTATGAAAACCAAGTATGGACTTTGGTTGACCCAATTAAAGGGTTAAAACCCATAGAGTGCAAGTGGATTTTCAAGAAGAAAATTGATATAGAAGGTAATGTGATTACCCATAAAGCGAGTCTAGTCACTAAAGGTTATCGTCAAAGACAAGGAGCTGACTATGACAAGACATTTAGCCCCATAGCTATGCTTAAATCCATAAGAATACTCATACCCATTGCTGCATTATGATTATGAAATATAGCAGATGGATTTGAAGACAACTTTGCTAAATGGAAACCTAGTTGAGGAAGTATATATGATACATCCTAAGGGCTTCATATCTAGAGATGGTAGAAAGGTATGTAAGCTTCAGAAATCCATTTATGGTTTGAAGCAAGCATCTAAGAGTTGGAACATCCAATTTGATGAGATAATCAAAGAGTTTGGTTTCTCACAAAATCCTGATGAACCATGTTTGTAAAAGAAGGTTAGTGAGAGTGCTATCGTATTCCTTGTGTTACATGTGGGTGATATATTACTAATAAGAAATGACGTCTCTAGTTTGCAATCAGTCAAAGTTTGGTTGTCTTGAAATTTTTCCATAAAAGACCTTGGATAAGAAGCTTATATATTAGGAATAAAGATCTATAGAGATAGATCAAAGAAGTTGCTAGGTCTTTCATAGTCAACATACACAGACAAAATGCTAAATAGGTTTAGCATGGAGCAGTCCAAGAGATGGTTTCTTCCCATGATTCATGGGATAAAACTCTCAAAATCCATACGTCCCAAGATATAAGATGAGAGGACTCGTATGACTACGATCCCGTATGCTTCAATAGTAGGATCAATTATGTATTCTATATTATGTACAAGACCCAATATATAGTATGCTCTAAATGTTATGAGTGTAATATCAATCAAATCCTAGTGATGGTCACCGGGTGGCTGTCAGAAGTATTCTAAAGTACTTGAGAAGGACTAAGGATGTATCTTGATATATGTAAATGGATATCTAGTGGTGAGTGGGGATACAAATGCCAATTTTAAATTTGACCAGGATGACTCGAAATCCCAGTCAAGTTATGTTTTCACTCTAAATGGTGGAGCAGTCAGTTGGAAGAGTTCTAAACAAGAGTGGAGTAGGCAGTTGGAAGAGTTCTAAACAAGAGACGACTGCAGATTCAATGACCGAGTCAGAGTACATTGCAGCTGCGGAAGCAGCGAAAGAAGCTGTTTGGATCAAGAAGTTTGTTATGAAACTTAGAGTAGTTCCTAGCATAGTAGACCCTATATTTTTGTACTGTGACAATAATAGGGCTATTGCTCAAGTCAAGGAACCGAGGTCTTATTAGAGGTCCAAGCACATGCTCAGGAGATATCACCTGATAAGGGAGATAATTGATAGAGGTGATTTGAAGATAAAGAGAGTGCTCACAAATCAAAACATCACTGATCCTTTGACTAAGCCACTTCCTCGAGCAAAATTTGATTCTTATGTATTCGCCTATGGTATTAGATAAAAAGGCGATTGGCTTTAGTGCAAGTGGGATATTGTTAATGTAGTTCTCTAAAGGCAATCACCTTTAGCACTTTTATACTGATTTTTTATTAATAAAATGCATTTTTCATTAATTTTATATTCTTTTATATATGAATTGATGTTGATCTTAAATCGAATTAATGAAGTCCATGACACAAAACATAGCATGAAGGAAATCATGATGAGATCATGATAATGAGATTCCTATCATGTACAATTATATTAGTATCTAATAATCCCTAGTCACAGGATTAATAAGATAGGACATTATTAATCCAAAAAGACTAGTATATGTTATACTCCTTGATTTGATCAAGCAGTGGATCTCATAAGCTGTAAGCATAAGATGTTTAGAGTTAAGATGTAGATGTTTACTAAGGGTAATAGGTACATCAGATGACCAGCTATAAGATTATCATATGGACAATCTATCAAATGTAAATGATTAAATCATCGTAGCAATGGTGCAAATATCCTTAGACTTAAGGTACTCAAGGATATCTAGGATACTAATCTTATACTTTGACATAATTCCTTGTTACCACAAGACGAGGTCGCTCTTAGGGTGGTGATTGGGTATAGCTATTGATATTTGAAGGTAATTGGGTAGCCAATAAAGGATTCACACCTCCTGATAGAAGGAGATGATACCCACAACCTCTTATCGGGGTAATTACTCGGGAATCTCTGGCCTTAGCAATTATGTGTCATACCCAAGAAAAGAACTAACATCACTTGGATTAGATGTGACATATTTAGTCTATTGGGAGTTAACACATAGCCCATACTCTGAACCAAGTGGAATATTGTTGGAGCCCGATCCGGGAACCGAACCCCAACCGAACAAAAAATACGAAAAGCGAAACACTTCGAATCATCTAGCGAAACAAAGCGAAGTAGGCACGAATCGAAAGTGAATCGAAAGGTTCGAAAGCAGCGAAACAAATGGTTCATTCGAACCAAAACAAATGTCCGACATCTTGGAACAAAATCTTAGAAATAACTATCGCGTTGGAAACCTTAAGACTTAACTATCCAAAAGTCCGTCTGAATCGGTATATATATTTCATTTCTTTAACCTATATCTAAAACTTATATTACTCAAATCCATATACTTTCCTCAATTGAAAATTTTCCTCAATAAAATTCTCAATTCATCCAAACTTCTTATATATACAAACAATTTCCAAAATTCATCTTATTACCAATTTTATCAAAATTTCGGCAACATAACGACTGCATTCTAACTAACCCAAACCTGTAAAGTGTTCAAAAATACACTTCTATATTCTCACATAATAGCCAGCATCATCAGACTCTCCGTCCGGAATCCAACACAACAAACGCAATCCTATATCTACATATCCATATCCAAAACACATTTTTTTACAAATCCAATTCCTATTAATATCTCAACTCAATATACAAATCATAATCATTATATATAATATCATAATTCAAGTCTTTATACAAGGTCACCATGCCATCTCAAATCACATTCAATACCTCAGTTCCATATTCGAATTCCTAATTCAAATCCAAATCCAAAAATCAATCACGCTTATGTTCACTCACAAATCATTTCAATAATCATACACAAACCCCTCCATAATTTAATTCAGTACATAATTTCATGCATAACCTCCAAGAATTCGTATCATTTACTTTCCGAAATAAATACA
>JAOSBN010117925.1:0-35871 GCA_027563595.1 Erythroxylum suave | reverse complement strand
ATAGGATTTGCAATGATCTGTGCACTCCTAACACTGCATTTAGCTGCACGAGCAAGTGTGGCAGCAAGGCCCTCTAACACTTCACTGTCCCTCATCTTCCTTTTCCCTTTACTTTGTTGGTTTGCGTCTGTGCTGGAAGAAGAAGCGGCAAAACCGGCTACATGGACGGTTGCAATTGCCGCGGGAGTGTCTGCTAGACTTGGTTCAGTCAATGGGGAAGCATGAGCTGGTGATGTTACTGCTGCATCAACTTCATTTTCATCAGCCTCAAACTGAGCAACAGCATCGACCGCATCTTGAGCTGCGGCACCTGTTGTTCTGTCTTTCCCAAAGACAAACTCAAGTCTAGGATACAATGGAAACGGCTTCCTAGGAGTATAGTACTTATTAGGGTGTTTCTGGAAAAAATTGAAACATGTTGTTAGCATGATAAATAATAACTATTATCATGATGCGTGTATAAACAACTTACCTTATCCATTCGTCCAACACTTGCTTGCTTTCAACCTCGACGCATTGCTTGCTGTCATTCCACCCAAACCCACTGCAGTTCAACATGTCATAGGCTATTTGATATTTCTCCTTCAGCCTCTTGTGATTATTTTGTATATGCCTCTTCTCAATGTCACACCCAGGAAACTTCTCAACCATCAGTCTAGCAAGAAGTTGGAAAGTCCTAGGCTTAAATTGGCCATTATCGGTTCTATGTCTAGCAACAGCTGCCTCCTCCAAGAACATAACAATTGCGTCTATTTCATCATCTGTTTAAACCCGTGACATTGCACCTAAACCATGCAATGTCATGCACCAAACCATTCCAAATCATTTCCATCAATTATTAATTAACATGTTATTTGAAATTTGTTTGAAAAGAAAGAAGACAACAATGAATTAAACGAAACATGTAATTAAGTACAATGCGACACAATCTAAAGAGAAATTGAAGCAATGCCTTAATTCAATTACAGTGAAAGCCAACCAAATGTAATAACAACTGTTATGGACTAATATAAAGTTTACAATTTAATGGTTTATTCTCCAGTCATCAAATATGTTGTTAGCTAAATCTTGTCTCCATTGACTCCATTCATTACTTGTCTCAACACGATCAACAAATTTAGGTAACGGTGTATCTTCCCCAATTGGCATATCCTCAGCTTCAAGAAGAGAAAGCTCTGCTGGATCAACACTCATATGCAACCTAATAAAATTATGTAGAAGACAACATGCAAGAATGATGTGGACATGAGTGCTTGCAGCATAAAAAGATGGATTTCTTAGGATTTTCCATCTTTTTTTCAGTAAACTAAATGCACGTTCAATCACATTTCTAGCAGACAAGTGTCTTTTATTAAAAAGCTCTTCTGCATTCCTAGGTGCCCTTCCATCTCTTGCCCACTCTTGAATATGGTATCTTGTCCCTTTAAAAGATGTAAGAAAACCAGGACCATTGGTATAGCCAGCATCTGCTAAGTAGTAATTTGCTATAAGCAACAAACACAATTACTATTGTATCTGTAATCATACCTGAAAAAAAACAAAATACAAATGTCTAACAAGTTGTTTCTTACATACCCCTCGGAACTTGAAGTCCATTCGGCCTACTTACATCATCATGTAGAACCCTTGAATCTGCTGCTGAACCCTCCCATCCAGCAAGGACATAAATAAAGTTTAAGTTCTTATCACATACTCCTAAAACATTAGTGCATATTCTCCCTTTCCTACCTCAGTATCTGGGTTTGTCTGCTTGAGGAACTATTATGTCTAAATAGGTCCCATCTAGAGCACCAATGCAACCTTATGTTCAAAATTCGAACAAACCAAAGTTCTCGTTAACTAATTGCATAAAGTTTAATTCGATAATGTATTGTAGCTGAATAAATTTACTAACCTTAAACCATTTCCATCTATTGTCTATGCAATCCTCAGGAATTGGTATGGGCTTGACATAAAACAGATGTTGAAGCTTGATTACAGTCTTCAACACACTATGGAAGACGTTACTTATTGTTTCTCCTGATCTCATAAACCGAACTTGTAATACTCTATTGAATTCATTTTGTGCTAATATTCTTAGGAAGATTAAGACTTTTTCTTTAATGGGCACATGCCCAGTATTTGTCAACCCACCATGGAGTTGAAGCATTTCATATAACATTGTAAATGCATTACTGTCCATCCTTAAATCCCACTGGGTATTCCTATCTCCCTCATGCAAAATCCTATATATATTGGCTTCCTTATTTGGTACTGTCAATGCCCTACTACCTTTAGCATTTTCACTTCTACGCCATTTTTTGGTGTATACATACAAGTATAACAACGTCAACATTCTCATCAAATCCAATTGCCGATTCAAAAGCTCAAACAAAGCCAAGCACTTAAACATATCATCATGATCCATTCATTCCAATTTTGTAACAAAAACTGTCTGCATAGAGAAAACAATATAATGATCATAAACTGCATTTGTATATATGTATGGAATAGTAACATATGTAAATATGTAGAGAATAGTAAGAATTGCATCCTTAAAATGCATGAACTCTTTAGGCATTGAGTCAATTAACTCCAACCTTTTACTTAGTATTTTTCGATTTTGATAGTACAGTAAAATTTATCTCTAATCTTTTGACTCATAAATTCTTACAATCTAGATCATAATACCAAGACCCAAAAATTTATGTTCTCCTCAATAAGCACCTTTAATAAGCTCCTATAATACTTAGAGGAGGAGAAAAATAATACCATTCCTTTCCTTAAACTGAGAAATCATTATCTTCATACCCTAAGATAAAAATGCAATAAGGACTACAATACATGAGGTCGTAATAGCTATAAGGGATTTTCTACAATACATGAGGTCGTAATAGCTATAGACTAGTTACTATTGCACAAAGTTTTCCTAAATGAAAAATGAATTGGAAGATTAGTCCATGTCTCTGATCATTTCATTGAATAGCAACTAGTCACCATATGTAGATAATGTTAACTTTTTCTGTTGAATTTTCAAAGCTTCGAGAATTGATATTGTCAAAGTTTGATCGACATTGTAAAAGCTCTATTATAATTAACTCTGTGAAATACGTAGCTGAAAGGTATGGTAAGAGTACCATTGACAAGTATACTTAGCAAAGATGTGCTAATATGGGCCATGATCCATTGAACAAATAAGGCTGGATTTGTAATAGAATAAATGCACTGTGTGTAGGATTTGTAATAGAAGGACAGAATTCCTACCTCTCTTAAATCATATCTACACTCATCTACTTTACAAACATTCACAAAGTCAATCACGTACCATTCTCACACCATTAACTCCATTTAGTACACAATCCAAAGAAGAACTTAGAAATTATAATTAACATGCAGAGACAAATGTGGTGTCAAGAAGCCTGAAGTTTCCTAGCAACCCTATACTCAGCTTTCATGCACGAGATTTGATTAGAGGGTTGTTGATAAAAGAGCCTGAAAACCGATTAGGATCTGCTAAAGGAGCAGCAGAGATCAGGCAGAAGACTTTCTTTGAAGGTCTTAATTGGCCTCTAATACGGTGCTTAGTACCACCAGAGTTGCCAAATGTTGGTATTAGTGTGTCTTCTTATAACAAGGACAATACTACCAAAAGTATAACCAGCAGGAAAATAAACAAATGGAAAGAAAAGAGACAAGAAGATGCTCACAGAACTGCCTATTTTATTATGCAAATTAACAACCTTTATATAGGCTTTACAAAGAGCAAAAAATATCTTTAACAGAACTAAGAAATATCAGCTGCTAGTGACCATGTTCTGCTGAACATAATCAACTAATTTCCTAAAGAATAGAACTGAACTTTGACTAAGACAAACACTAAAAAAAATTAACTGCAGTAACATAAAACAATTAAACAAATTACTCAACAACTTCAGCTTCCAAGCATCCACTATTTCTTCTTCCTAGTATCCATCAGAAGCAGTTCTGGAATACAAATATGAGACAAGAACAATAAGAAACTGGAAGCCTGGAAAGTATTAATGCTCTCTATCCAGAAATGAATCAAAACTTTTGAACTACATTCGATCATAGCAACATAAGCAAAGCTCATAATATGAGAGAGAACAAAGATTTCATGCTTCATGACATGCCATGAGGCAAGTATCTATCTCATTCATTTCAAAACTGATCTGGTACATATCAAGTCCCAAACTGTTTACCTCCTTTAGGAAATATTGAGTCAACATGATCAAACAGCCATCCATGTCTACTTTCTTTGTTAAAAGTCTGCATCTATTTATGTATTTCTGAATATATTTATTCGAGCAGCCTCTGACCCATTGCCACAATTGGAAATTCTCTGCTTCTGTTTATATATTTCTGAATGATTACCGCCAAATGTAATTTACATCTCCTACGGTTACGAAGTCAAATTGGGAACGTCCCTGAGTTTGGCAGCATAACTCAATCATCTAGATAGCGAAAAGTGCACTTTTGGAATCTGTTGAAATTCCTCACCTCAGGGGGTTGATAGAGTTCCGCTGCATTTCTCTGTTCTCGAAGAAAACAAAGGAGATAGAAATTTACGGCGTAATTCAATAAATTTCCATGACCTCACCAGTAGAACAAAACCTCTGACGAACAACAATGAGGTCATTCTTCATGAAATCGCAAACGACCCATGGCTTGAAGAGCTCATAAAACTCCTTTTTGCGGAGGTTCACGATGGTCTCTGTGATGACCCAACACGATCAGTACAAGTCGGATAGGGTCCGGTCAAGTCGGATTGGGGTAAATTTGTTGGAGACAAATGGGGACAAAAATAAATTGGAGCGGGCCCTCTTTGAAAAATGGGCTGGATCAATTTCAGATCTATTCAATCTAGGGGATTAGGTCAATCGGACTCAGATCAAGTCGGATAGATTCGGTTCAAGTAGAGTCGAGTCGAATTAAAACAAATTGGGTCGAATAATCCATCAAACATATCCGTTCGACCATTCTCCTTCTCCCTTAATAAGAGGACGAAGAAAGAAGACTGTTCAGCTGCAGAAATTGGTTGACGGTCTTCCCTCCCAGTCCCGAACGAAAAAGAAAACGAAGAAAGAAGACTCTGTTCAGTTTCAGCACTATGTGCAGTTGGTCTTCCATTTTCGTCTCTTCATCATTCCTCTCCCTCCTCTCAACCCCTGGTATTATTCTATCATTTCTTCTCATTGGAAAAAACACGAATTTTCAAATTCTAATTTCAATGTGCAAAATCTCATATTCATTTGATCGTGATTTCCCCCAAATTCTGGAAACCAATGCCTAATTACCACAGAGAAGTTGACATCATTGATTGGCACTCTCAAAGGGCATCGGTTTTAAAGATTTATTTACTCTTTTTTTTTTTATCGAAAACCACCATTCGTTGGGTTTTGTTGATGGAAGGCATTTCTTTACCATCTTTAACCCTTCACAACTGTAATTTAAGGGAATTTCCTAAGGAATTAGAGCTTTATATCTTCTGTAGAAAGCGCAAGACAGAGGAAAATATAAGGCAAAGGCAGAGGAAGTTGGTAAGTAGACACCGATGAAAGCTCGATGAAGCTTCGCAACAAACAAAAGGAAAAAAAAATAAAAGCTTTATTAGGACGACCTCAGGTCAATGGGTTGTTCTCCTGCTTACTATTAGTAAAGTTGGGATGGCCATTTTCCATTATTACGTAATGTTCAGCCTCTAGGTTTATCAATAATGGCTTCTTATTCCATTATTAGCGAGATGCTACTACTGAAGTACCTGAATCAGAATTGTAATGCCAACATCTTATCTTCTCTGAATATCTGAACCTTTTTATGCTTGTAATTCATTTTATCACATCTTGTCTTTGCTCCTCGCATTAGTTTGCAAGGATTGTAAAAGGGTAAGCCCTGAATACTTTTGTCTTTGTTTGTAATATTTCATTATTTATTAATTACCACCATTTTCAATAAAAAACAATATAAAACAATTATGAAAAGGAGTCTAAGGTACGTAAATTATAGATTCAAGTCTAAATGATTTGAGAGAATCCTACTGCCATCAAACAATTTTCACGATTGAAATATCTTAATGTAGACAACTGCAAAAGGCTTCTATCCTTGCCGTAACTTCCTTCACGCGTCTTCACATTACTCACCAGTGATTGTAGATCACTTGAACAAATATGGACCCTCAAACAACTAGTTCTTGGCTCACAAGTGCGACGGAGAACATTACATTTATGGAATTGCTTAAAGTTGGAAGAAGATTCAGCTGTTGCTGTTGTCCTTTATCATTCTTCTCTTACATCTGCTAGGATCATGCTTCTTCAATTTCATTATTGCATCCATAGCTAGTAACTTTCCGACCTTGCAGCTACAAGACCGACCCCTTGCTACCAAAAGATAATCACAGGTGAAACGGAGAGATGTGAGAGAAAGGGAGAGAAGATGAGGAGCAAGTTTAATTGTTATAAGAGAGCCCTGGCGAGTTGTGAAACAAAAGGAAGGAATTGTACATTTATAACCTATACAGCAACAAAGAATTGCAGATCTACTTCATATTAACAAACAATAAAAGCAAAGTACTAAGACCAACTAAACTTCACAAGCTCATTCTCCACGGATTCCAATTCTCTCAAGTTGTTCACTACAGTTTGAACTTTCTCGGATAGTTGTCCACTATGCTCTTCATCAATTTTCATGAAGGCCAATAGCTGCCGCTTCTTATTTCGCAGTTCCACTGTTAATTCCTGAATTTTTTTGTCCTACAATGTTATAAATCATAGAGACAAAGCTAAATGGTATCTTGAAAATGCTCTCCTTGTTATTGGTTTAAAGCCTACAAACAGAGCACATCATATAACATAAACATACAAGTTGGATAAAAACGAAGTGAACATTTACAAAATCAGTCGAGTTCCTAACAAGTGGAAGTGGTAATCAGTTAGTTTTAAAGATCTTGCTCGATCGTAACCTTTTACGAGGAACATGTCTCAATTTTTTCCGTAAACAAGTCTTGTGTTGTGATAAAAAGTTTGCTTTAGGAAAATCAGAGAGTAATACAAGTTCTGAGCAAGGAAGTGAATTGAAAATCAGCTTTTGCAGTTAAAAACCAATTAAGATATTGCTTCAAAGCGTTATCATACAAATCTTGTGAAGTATTACAAAATTGAATTCCCTTTAAAGTCAAATGAGTACAATCACAATCAAACTAATCCTGGAAAACTCTCAAAACAATTATCTAAATGTATTAAAAACAATAGCAAGGATATCATCTTAGTAGTTAATAAAAAGAAGAGTAAGTAACTCACCAATGTTTAACGTGCTTCACGTGTTGTACAGCCTTCTCTAGTACTCATCCTTGGCGTTCAAACATTTCAAAATTTACATCTGATGCTAACACAACGACCGTCCTTGTTACAGCCAAGTCGGCGAGCAAGAATCCTTCCATCTCTTTCAGATCGACTTCAAGACATCATGACAAATCCTACCTGCCTAGCGTATTTATCATAGAAAATCTTGACAGCATCTTCAGATTCAAATTCCATGCCTTGATGTGGTTCTATAATTGGTTCACCTTCATGTATAAATGACATCTTCAGTAGAGAACATATCCTAAGCGCTCCATGTGGCGATCATTAGTAAGTGGGAGGCATGCACGTAAAAGCTCTACAGGCACTCCGTATTTTGCTGCTCTATGTATCGCTGAATCAATATCTCCATTCGTAAATGGGGTGATTGCATAGACTGACTGTGGCATTGGGTCATTGTAATATTCGGTAAGAAGATTAAAGAACTTATCAAAGGAAGCCTTCCAAAGAGACAAATGGGTTACGTTGCAGTTAGCAGCAGCCTGGGGATTGTTTAATAGTGTAGTCGCTTTTTCAAGAAGTGATTTCAAGATAATGGAGGCCCCATCTTCAGCAGGACTACCAAGAGGTCGGAAAGGAGGCTGTTCTGTAGAACAAACAACTGCAGCAAGACAGGCACTTAATTCGCCGAGATCCATAACACTGAAACAGGTAGAAACTATCTTCACCAGGTTCCCTGTTGTCTCAGCTGCTTCTGGAGAACTGTCAACAAACAAAAACCTCAAGTGCCTGAAAATGGCCATGCAAACAATTCTAGTGAGCTCACTACCAGGAAATAGAAGCTTAAGGAACTCGGAGATCAGTTTTTTTCCTTTAGGAAGATAAACTAGCCTCAGGAAAATAAGGTCATCCTTTAATGCCGGACCGACAGTTTTACCACTTTGTCCTACGGGATCAACAAGATGAAGTGAAGCAGCAACAGCTTCCAGGAGAACTTTCCGTTTACGCCTGAGATAGCTGCCACCATCTTGGGGTTGCTTATGCCGCAAGAACCGATCAATATCCTTTACGTCTAGAAGAACAGCCAGACAATCTTCAATAGTGATCCTAGCTGCAAGTAAAGGTTCCTGCTCCAGAGGCCTCTCGAAGATATGTTCAGAACTTCCATCATCACTACCGGAAGGATCAATTTCAAGGAGAGAGAGAGGACAACGTATGGAAGGAATGGGAATCTTCCCAAGAGAATCAACATGGACGTGGGAATGTTGATCTGAAGTATTACGAGATCGAGATGGAAGCTCCTTCAGTTGCGAAGGATAGAAATTGTGTTTTGATCTTGACCGAGATCTTTTGGCAAGACTCGCCTGATGGTAGTAATCATCAATGTATGGATCATTGCTGTGTGTTGAAGCATAATGCATCTTCAGAATGTTCTCTATCTCTTCAGCTGTCATATACTTTGACCTAAACTGAACCCAGCCACTCTCACTTTTCTGACTACTAATGTCAGAGCCTTGTTGTGAAGAGTGAAAACTCTGTCGCCCTCTTTGTGATGATTCATGTTTTGGTTCCCTAATATGTGACGATGAATTATGGACACCATAAGTCTGCGATTGTACTGCAGCAAGATGAGGATGAACAGATGCGTACAACCTCTGTTTTAGTACCTGCTGCTGCGATAAGAATTGCATGGACATTAGTATTTTTCAACTTTTATTACATTTAATTAAAATGTTAAAGTAGTACATTAATTTCGTATTCCATAAATGTTTGATTTTACTTTTGGATAATTTAAACATTACAAGATTCAGAAAAGATTCTAACAGATACTTTAAGAGATGTAAATTACATTTTTCATAAAACTAAACACATTCACAGCACTTAATGAAATTAAATTCACCAACCTCTTTTAGCTTAGGTATGTCCAAAATGACACTTTCCACAGTTTCAGCCTCCACGTCTTCAACCTCCGCATCTTCAATATGTGCCACATATTGAATATCCTTATTTGGAGCTTTTGACAATTGATTCAGTGCATTTTTCCACTCGTCGTGTTTTTTCCCAATTAGAGCAGAACCCAAAACCTTCAAAGTTAAAGGATTACCTTGTGCATATTTCACAATTGAGTTTGACAAGGACACATAGTTATCTCTTGGATATTCTTGCTTGAAGGCACTTTTATTGAAAAGTTGGAGTGCTTCAACATGATTTAATGGTTTAACTTCATATATAAAATTGGCCCTTCCTTCAAATACTTGCTTATGTCTACTTGTAATGATGATCCTACTTCCTGAACCGAACCAACATGGATTTCCAATCAAATACTCTAATTGTAGTGGATCATTCACATCGTCAAGAACAATTAACATCTTCTTGCGACTAAGTCTTTTTATAAGAGATGGCCCTGGACCAGCACTAAATGTATATTTTACTTTACCCAATGCTTTTGAAATGAGTTCTTTCTGTAATTTCTTAATGGCACGATGTCTCACGTTGTATACAAAGCAATAATTTTGAAATTGATGCGACATCTTGTGATATATTACTTCCGCCGTAGTAGTTTTACCAACACCACCCGTCCCACATATTCCTAAAATACGAATCTCCAATGGGTCAATAGTAAGTACTTCTTTTATTTCCTCAATGCGCGAGTCCATCCCAACCAGGTGCTCAAAATCATCATATACTTTCGAATGGTTGAGTTTTTCCAAAATGACTGTAACAATTTTCTTAATAAGCATATGATCGCTCCTGTAAATTATAAAACACAATTTAAATGAATGAAAAGCAGAAGACCTTTACTTGGATTGACCATACAACCTAAAACATACCTGAACTCCTTAGAATTAAACCCACGTAGATTGGCAGCTGTGGTTAAGGCATCCTTCCACCTTAGAATCTTGTGTACGTTCTTAGGATTTTGCTCGTGTTTAACAAAAGCTGCTGCGACATCATGAGATTGTTTTCTTAAATGGGATGGATCTACCTCATAAAAGATAGGCATGACAATCTGTCCATGAGTTCTGTAACACTCTACGATCTCTACAAGCTCATCAAGACACCAACTAGAAGATGCATAGTCTTTTGAGAAAACAGGGACAGCAACAGTGGCGTCTTTGATGGCTTGGCGAAGTGACTGAGCAATTTCTTCCCCGCTTTTGAGATCATCATCGTCAAAGAAGGTTTGGAGATCCTTTTGGTGCAAAGCAGCATAGAGATGGCTGGTGAATTTGCGACGAGTATCTTTACCCCTGAAGTTCAAGAAGACGTCGTAGTTCAATGGGTGAGAGGCTGAAGAAGAAGAAGAAGAAGAGGAAGAAAAAGAAGCCATTGTTGTTGAACGAAGAGGGTGGAAGCTATCTAATAATAGAAAATGGCAATTCATAAGGTTATATGCATTATTGAAGACAATCCGTTGACTTGCAGTAGTCTTAATAAAGCATTTTTTTTGTTGACTGTGAAGCTTCCATAAACTTTCTCCGAAAAGTATAAGATTATTACAAGCCATTTTCTTTCGTAAGTGGATGTTCGTTCTCTACCTCTTTGTCTTGAACTTTTGTCTTACTAAATCACACGTTCAGCTTTTATATTACTTTTTTATTTGCTTGTCAATATTATCCTTTCAAGACGACAAATTCCATGGTAAGTGAAGAGAGAGCTTGCCTCTCAGTCCCTGTTTCAGTGGCAGATTCAATCCTGTCCTATAACAAGTTGTAGAGAACTTGAAAGCCTTCCTAGCAATTTTTTTGACAAGTTAACATCTCTGAAAGAACTTAATCTATTTGGAGGCTGGAGCCCATGGATAATTTGGAGCATCTTGACGTAAGAGACACAGCCATACAGAAGCTGCCAACGTCTTTTTTGTTTTTTAATGAAAATTGAAATAGCATTAACGGATGCCAAAGTGTAGCAATATATAAGAGACAGTAAAAACCAAGTCATCCCCCTAACTATTAACAGTAACTAACACGCTCCACATGGAGGATCAACTAGGGACTATCCAGAAGCAGAACGAAAAACCAAAAGTTATCCTATCTATGATCAGATATGCCATCTTGCTCGCATACTCGGGGTCAGTCGTTGCTCCTCGCTTCTTCAGTAAACTTCAGCCATGTTTGATGTAGCTGAAACCTTCTATGAACTGCAGAAGAAATTGAAAATATGAACATGTGTAATTAATATGCTTCATGAAACCTGTTCAGTTCTTGTATCTCCAAAGAATATTATTGAAAGCTCTGAAACAATAACCCTACATAGCATGTAAGGTCCAACAAAGTACAGATACTAGCAAGAACACTTAACGCCAATACAGGTGCTTTCTGGTTCTTTCTGCTGTCAACTCCTCACAGATTCCGAATTTATATGACCACCACTCCCTGAATGTGAATTTGCTTAACTAATAGGATAGAGCTGCTGCCCAAAATGTCGTAAGAGCCCCATCTGGCGATCATTAGTATGTGGGAGGCATGCACGTAAAAGCTCTACAGGCATTTCAGATTTCGTTGCTCCAAATATCTCTGAATCAATATCTTCAGTGCTATATGTGGTCTTTGCATTGACTGACTGTAGTATTATGTCACATTTACGCAGGCAATATTTGGTAAGAATATCGAAGAAATCATCAAAGGAAGCCTGCCATAGAGCAGAATTGGAATTGCAGTTAGCGGCAGCCTGGGGATTGTTTAATAGTTTAGTCGCTTTTTCGAGAAGTGACTTCAAGATAACATGAGGCCCCATCTCCAGTAGGACTACCAAGAGTTCGGAAAGGAGGTTGTTCGGTAGAACAAACAACTGCAACAAGACAGGCACTTAATTCATGGAGATCTATAACACTGACAGAGGTAGAAACTGTCTTCACCAGATTCGCTGTTGTCTCAGCTGCTCCTGGATCTGGAGAAATGCCACCAAACAAAAACCTCAACTGCCGGATTATGGCCATGCAAACAATTCGAGTGAGCTCGCTACCAGGAAATAGAAGCTTAAGGAACTCGGAGATCAGTTTTTGTCCTTTAGGAACAGAAACTAGCCCCAAGAAAACAAGGTCATCCTTTAATGCCAGACCAACAGTTTTACCACTGTGTCCTACGGGATCAACAAGATGAAGCGATGCAGCAACAGCTTCCAGGAGAACTTTCCGTTTACGCCTGAGATAGCTGCCACCATCTTGGGGTTGCTTATGCCGCAAGAACCGATCATCAATATCCTTTAAGTCTAGAAGAAAAGCCAGACAATCTTCAATAGTACTCCTAGCTGCATGTAAAGGTTCCTGCTCCAGAGGCCTCTCGAAGATATGTTCAGAACTTCCATGATAACTACCAGAAGGATCAATTTCAAGGAGAGAGACAGGACAACGTATGGAAGGAATGGGAATCTTCCCAAGAGCATCAACATGGACAAGGGAATGTTGGTCTGAACTATTACGAGATCAAGATGGAACTTTTGACAATTGATTCAATGAACTTTTCTACTCATTTTAGTTTTTCCCGATTAGTGCATAACCTAAAACCTTCAAAGCCAAAGGATTGCATATTGCATATTTCACAATTGAGTTTGACGAGGACACATAGTCATCTATTGAATATTTTTGCTTGAAGACACTCTTACATAAAAGTTGGAGGGCTTCAACATGATTTAATGGTTTTACTTCATATATAAAATCAGCCTCCCTCCAAAAGCTTCTTTGTCTATACTAGCAACGAGAATCATGCTTTCTGAATCGAACCAACATATATTTTCAATCAAAGACTCTAATTATAGTAGATCATTTACGTCGTCAAAAGCAATTAACATCTTCTTGTGACTAAATGCTCCTTTAAGAAATGGTGTAAGTCCTCCATTCTTCACCCGTTTCTTTTAAAATGAGTCCTTCCTTTAATTTTTTAAAGTCACCATCTTCTGAATTTTGTCTCAATTTTGTCTCACATCATGTAAAAAGCAACAACCTTGAAATTGATGCTGACATATTATGATATATTAGTTCAGCCATAGTTGTTTTAACAACGCTTCCCATTCCCAAAATTTCTAAAATATGATTTTCAAATGGGTTAGTAATAAATAGTTCTTTTTTCCTCAATATGTGAGTCAATTCTAATCAAGTGCTCAAAATCATCATATGTCATCGATTGCTTCAGTTTTTCTAAAACATTTTTATCGATTTCGATTGCTTCAGTTGTTCTAAAACATCTTCATCGATTTTATTAATAAGCATATGATCATTTTTGTAAATTATAAAACATAATTTAAATGAATAAAAAGCAAAAGAACCCTTTACTTGGAATTACCATACAACCTAAAACATACTTGAATTCTTTAGAATTGAACCCACTGGTCAAGGCATCCCTCCAATCCCTCCACCTCATAATCTTTTGTGCACTTTTCGAATTTTGCTCATGTTTAACAAAAGTTGTTGCAACATTATGGGACTGTTTTCTTAAACGGGATGGATCTACCCTGTAACAGACAAATATGATAATCTGTTGTTAGTGAATATATAAAACCAATTAAGTTGGCCTCACGCAACAGCTTAAGGTATTGTGGTGAAATGGTCGCATAACATGGTATCAGAGCTTCTATGACCAAGTGGTCTTAAGTTCGAATCCTACCACCCACCTATTTATCATCAAATTAATTCAGCACAAGGTAGAGTGGGCTTGTGCAAGTTTCAAGCCCAAAGGGCTTTTACTTGAGGGGGTGTGTTAGTGAATATATAAAACTAATTAAGTTGGCCTCACACAACAGCTTAAGCTATTGTGGTGAAATTGTCGCATAACATCTGTTCTTGGCTTCAGCGACACTCGATAATCTCTGCAAGTTCATCAAGACACAAAACCAACTGGAAGATGCATGCATAGTCTTTTGAGAAAACAAGTACTGCAATAGTAGAATCTTGTATTGCTTGGGGAAGTGAATGAGCAATTTTTTCTCTCTTTTGAGATCGTCGTCGTCAAAGAAGGTTTAAAGATTCTTTTGGCGTGAAGCAGCACAGAGATGGCTGATGAAATTGCGACAAGTGTCTTTATCCTTGAAGTTCAAGAAGATATCGTACTTTAATGGGTGAGAGGCCAAAGAAGAAGAAGAAGAAGAAGAAGAAGAAGAAGCCATTATTGTTGAAGGAAGAGGTTGGAAGCTATCTAATAATAGAAAATGGCCATTCTTAAGCTTACATGCATTATTGAAGACAATCCATTGACTTGAAGTAGTCTTAATACAGCATTTTTTTTGTTAACTGAAACTTCCATGAACTTTCTCCGAAATGTAGAAGATTATTACAAGCCATTTTCTTTCGTAAGTGGATATTCTTTCTTTACCTCTTTGTCTTGCACTTACGTCTTACTATATCTGACGTACGTTCCGCTTTTATATTAGTTTTTTATTCGTTTGTTAATATTATCCTTACAAAGCGTACGATGACCCTTTCAAGACGACAAATCACATGATAAGCAAAGAGAGAGCTTAAAAGCCTTCCTAGCAACTTTTTCAACCGGTCAACATCTCTTGAAGAAAATCTATTTGGAGCCAATGGATAATTTGGAGCATCTTGACTTTTTAAGTGACACAGCCATACAGAAGCTGCCAACGTCTATTGGCGATCTCACAGGGCTTAAGTATTTGCTGATTTATTTTTCATCTTTCAAATTTTGTTTTATAGGAGACCGCCATTCATTGGCTTTGTAGTTGAAAGGCACTTCTTTACGGCATTAAACCCTTAACAAATGTAATTTACAAGAAATCAAATGCAGAAACCATTGGTATTAAACTCTTTTTCTTTCTCTCTTTCTTTATTTGGGTGTAATCAGTAATTTGTGTTATAAATTTGTGGTGTTCAGGCGTAATGAAAGGATGAATTCTGTGAAGCATTTGATTTTCCAACTTTAGGGGTGTCCAAATTGAAGATAGCAGAAGTTGTTGCTATCTTCAATTTGTGATTTCAGTTAACTCATACATATTCATCTGTTCAATGGCCAGGTAAGTCTAAAATTTGTGATTTCAGTGAACTCATACATATTCATCTGTTCTCACAAAAACTATCGTCACTCCATTATTTGATATATATGTGTGTATTTATGTATCGGAATGTTTAAATATAAGATCCGACTCTTAACGGATATTTATTGGCTTAATATAAGTGTATGGTAGTCGCTTCCAATTTTCAGAATTTTGTAGAATCATGTGCATCAGTAATCAGAGCTCACAGGGTCAACTTGCTTGTGATTCTTAACATTGAATTGTTGATGAATCAGAATCAGAAGTAAAAAAGTAACCAAGTCAAAGCTCCTTAAATGGTGAATAGATTAGGTGCTTAAAGCTTCTTCAGTTGTATCAGAAAAATATGTTCATGTTGGCAATTCTGGTATGTCAGAGTTGTTATCAACAGATCTTAACCCCCCAAATCACTGTACAAGCCAATGAAAATGCGACAAAGATGACAATGACTACTATCTTAACCCCCCAAAGACCAAGTATGATTAGAAATACAATGATATTGGAAAAGAAGACTGCAATCAAGAAAAGTAGAGAGTATCATACATGAGTGCATTGTCAATCTAGAGAGAAAATCTTTGGGTTTTTGCCACGCTATTATCTTTACTACACATTCAACTACATTTTGCATCACAGGGGTTCAGTTACGGATAGATTTGAAACCTTCATATAACGAGCCAGTAATCCAGGTCTGTTCCCAGAAGTGCCTAGTTTTACATTAAATATTTCCAATCAGAATTGATAAATAGTGTAGTTAACAAAATAGATTATCAAGCATTTAAAGAATCAAGACAATAAAACTAGGAAAGTATAGTTATACCCTTATCAGAATCCGCGCTTGTTGAAGTAATCTTTAGACATGGAAAGCAATCAACCCTCTTATCCTCTGCCCTCAAGAAGTCAAAAACTATTAATGCACCAAAAGCAGCAACTTGTAGGAGGAATTCTAATGGAACAGCCAGTGCTGCAACAAACCAGGGCATAGAATGGTGTGACAATTTGGAAAATGTGAAATAAAGAATACTCATTTCTGTTTTAGGAAAATGTATAAAATTCTGACCCACGGCATGCTGTACATTGAACAATATTTAAACAGATGCTATACATTGAACAATATCCTTCAGAATGCCTCGTCCTAAAGAATCAGATGGAGGGGAAATAATTAAGAGCTAATATGGCGAACGATTTATATAAATTTAGTTGAGCTTGCGTCTTTTAAGCTATCAACAAAACATAAAAGAATAAAAGAGAAACAGAGGCAGCTTGTTCTACCCAGTAGTATCATTGGCTGCCAAAAGCAATCGAGTGTCAGGCCTCTCCGCGAAAGCTAAAGATACAAGGAACAATACCTGCAGGTAGAAAGAAATCAAACTTCAACAATATTCAACCCAAAGAAAAATCTAGTCAATTAACTAGTACATACTTGGCGCTAAAATTTTCTGTGCTTTAGATAACAGTTGATATAAAGAAAATCAAGAATTAGATATGCATTTTTTTGGATGTCCATCAGACATCTCAAATTATAGAGACTAAGGATAAAACAAAATGAAGCCTAAGAAAACAGGTCTGCTATGCTCGTTTCCTTTTTGGCCTTCAAGTAGCGTCTGCGATTCTGTAAATAAAGCGAGAAGAGGGTACCGAAATCGAGGGAGTAATGCCCGAGTGCGAATGAAGTAATGAAAATGGTGGATGGGGGTTGATGGTTACGTCGCCCACAGAGTAGACTGAACCAGTAGAAAGATTCTTCCATTAAATACAGATACTAAGACTGGAGGGAGATGCGCGCTTTTTGGTACGCACTAAATTGCCCGCTATGAGACTGCATACACGCACACAGAGTGGGTGGGCACCTACCCAGGGGAAACTTACATTTACTTCCCATACTACCCTCTCTTTGTTCTTTCGGTTGCTTTGTCGGTTTTTAACTTTTAATTAAAAAAAATTATTCATCGCGCGGGATTGAGTGGGAACAGATTTGCTGTCCCGAATTGCTGTGCCCTCTGATTAACTTATTGCAATGGATGGCTTGGATTTATTCAGGCACAGCAATTCGGGAACAGCAGATCTGCTCCCGGATTGAGTACATGTCAGTCATTTGGATTTCGTGACGTGACTCTGTGTTCTAGAATGTATGATTTTTCAGTGGCAAAAAGCTTGAAAATAAAGGAATTATAGATGTAAACGGACAGATAATAGGAAGGAAGAAGCTTGTCGGAGAGTGAAAAAGGAAGCGAAAAAAGGATAATAAAGAAGATAATTAAAAGTGATGATGATTATTAATTTATTATTACAACAAAACAAAAGAGCGTGATGAAGCAAGGAATAATAAAAGATCAAGAAGATTCGTAAAGTGAAGAATGTGACTCCGATATTCTTTCCTTAGTTTATTATAAGAATCAAAGGCGAGAAATTTTCGTAAAGATTTTCCCGACACTTTCCTGAACTTTCTCAACAACTAAACGCAAAAAAACAGTGGAGTTAATATATCGAGAATCAGACTCATACATCAATGAACATCAACCGGCCAAACAGAAAAAAAGAGAAAACGAAGATCACGGAGAGAATATATTCCACAAATCTCAACTGGAATAGACTTCGTGATTGGTACTGCTTGATAAGGACAAACTGAACAGCTATCACTGAGAGAAGAAAAACAGAACGCAAAAGCACAAAAGAAAGGAAGGACAGAGAAAATGATCTTACCTGCAACCAAAGCATCGCAAAGATCTTAAGCTCTAATGTCCGGCACGGAGACGTCATTGCAGGAACTCCGACGAGCGTCACCGATCACTAACGTGAAAGGAACAAGAGATATAATTAAAAAGGAGTTCGGATTAATTAAACCGAGAGAGTGATCGAGTGATGAACAGTAGCACTCTGTATAGTAAGAAATGATGATTAGAAGAGCCCACAGATCCTGAATTTATACCTATTCGATCAACGCGGGAGAACGATAGTCAATTTATATAAAAGCCCTTCACTCCCCTCGCACGCCAGCTGTATTATTTACCTTATGCGGCTTAGTTTTAAGGGAATAAAGTAAAGGTTAAATTAGTAATATCACATGTTTTTAACGTTCCGATTGCTTGTTTAGGTATCTTTGTTGTCCAACTTTGGAGGGGTCGAGATATAATTTGTAGCTCCAAAAGATTAATTACTTGCTTTTGGAGCTTCAAATTATAAAGGGCACTGTCTTGTCCTGCTAATCGGAAAATTTTTAAGTTTTAGACTTTTTTTAAGTATAATTTTTAGACAGATTTTATCATCTTAAATAAATATATAAAAATTTTATCAATTTTTTAATTATTTAAGATAATTATTAGATGTGTTTAGAGATAAGCTTCTAAAACCTCATCCCTTATTTTGGTGCGGTTAGAAGAGGTAGGAATTAGGAGTCATGAGGCCTTGAGAAAAGGAAATCAAACAAAAAGAAGCATTCTCAATCATGGCTGTCCCAAAACGGTAGGATAAGTACTGATCAGTGAATCTGATTTAGCCTGGTACTTCAACAGGACGATTTTCATTTGTGAACTTGACACGGGAAGCTGGTTACTCAGGAAACTGTGGAAGATTTCGTTGGTAGTCTACCACATGAAATATTTCAGCACGTCATTTCTTTACTCATATTTCAGCACGTCATTTCTTTACTCCCTTTTGAATCTGCTAATTCAAGCTACCCTCCACTACAAGTAGAGTCTTTGATTGGAGTCCAATGTTGGTTTGATTAAGGAAGGATGGTTTTCATTACTAGTATTTAGAGGGAAGATTGATTTTATATATAAAGTTAAACCATTAAATCATGTTGAACCCTTAAACTTTTCAGTAATTGACCTTCGAGCAAATTAAATATGGACAAGGCAATCCTTTGACTTGGACAATTTTAGGCTCTTCTTTAGTTGGGAAAAAGGAAAAGGAGTAGGAAAGTGCAATGAATCGTTTGTCGGAAGTATCGAATAAGGGTATTATAAATGTACTACAAATTAGCTACAATGGCTTAAATAGGGTAGAGAACGATGCGTTCCTTCACGTTGCACCCTTCTTAAGACATGTGAGGCAAACATATGAAGTGTTGAGTATAATTGTTCATGGTTTGTGCAGTTTGGTTAATGTTCCCTCTTGTAGTTATGGAAGTCAACTGGGCAAGTTAACCTCCCTAAGTTGGGTAACCGACAAAAGCATAAGTCATCTACCAAATAGTGGAAGTGGACTTCTAGAAGCTCTTGAAGTTCTCGATCTCTGGGGTGCCAAAAATTTCAGGCAACATAAAGAAACTAAACTAAAGTGGGTCTACTATAAAACAATTACTTTCATCATAAGTTGAACTCATCAACAAATTAAAGAAATTATGGATGATAAATTGTAGAAAGCTTGAAAGCCTTCCTAGCAAGAACTTAATCTAGAGGGCTCCTCACGCTCTAAGGAGGTTTCTGAAAGTTTGGAGCAATTTGGAGCCTTAACAAACTTCTTCTAGCATAAACAAGCTATATTTGATAACATACGACAAAAAGAAATGTACGAGCAAAAATATGATGAATGCTCTTAAGCTTAAAATTGACATAGGTATCAAAATACATAAAGTCTTGCATACTTTCATTCAACAATACTAGTAAGATACTTAAAATAATTTAATGAAAAACACTAATCATGCTTATCTCTTTCATTCATTAACTAAAAATGTATTATAACTTAGAGATTAATTCTAAACAACAATAAAAAAATGAATTGAAAAGAGAGTTTACAACTTGTAAATTTAGCACTTCCAATATGATTTTTAAAAAATTAAATCTTTCAGAAAGTTTTGTTTTTTTTTTTTGGGTTGAATCAGAAGTAAGCCTAACTTAGGTTAAAGGTTTGTAAACAAAAACATATATGTACATAGTGTCGTATGAATGTATGATTTTCATGGCTTCCACAATCCTCATGTCTAAAAAAGTATGCTATCCATTCAAAAGTCATACTCTATTATATGTTGCTGTAATCTGTTCTAGTTTCATGATATAAGAAATAATAAGAAAGGACTTTTTAGAGATGGTAAGCTGATTGTGTAGTGTAGCAGTGGAGCTTCTGAGGAATAAACGTAAAAAAATTAAAGCTTTATTGCTTAGACATAATCTTTGTAGTTGCTTCTTTACTACTGTTCTAGCATATCCTTAAGATAACCATAGTTCCATTATAACAACTGTACCATCTACAGGTATACACTACCAAGCTATATACAGCCAGAAGAGGTAAAGAGAAATCAGAAATTGATCAAAAACAGACCGATTATGTACAAATAGAGGGTACAGGAGATTTCATATGCACAAAAGAATGGGAAAGTAATGTAACAGAAGCTCCAAAGGCACTCAAATTCAGAATGAAAGCTTTTCAATGCTAGATTTGCCACTAGATATCCTTAGCTTTAGCTTCCAAGCATTTCTTCTTCTTCCTAATATCCATAAGAGGTAGCTCTGGAGAACAAATGAGATGATAACAATAAGAAACTACAAACTGGAAGTATTCATGCCCTCTGTCGGGAAACAAATCGAAAGTTTGGAACTACGTTCGATCATAGCAACATATGCAAAGCTTATAAAATGAGAGAACACAGATTTCATGCTTGTGATATGTAGTGAGGCAAGCATCTCATTCATTTCAAAACTAATCAGATACATATCCCATAATGTTTTACCTCCTTTAGGATATATTGAATTATAGTGCACCTCTGCCCAAGAGCTCAAGAAAATAACTGCATATAAAGCATCCATTATTAGACAGAATCTTTGTTGGCATGAGACTAGGAAAGATAATCGATTGTAATTTTGGCTTTGCTTTTGTTGGAAAAACAAAAATCTAAAAAGGGGATCGAAAAATTTTTCTTGTAGCCTTACCTCGTTTATACTTTTGAGAGTGTGGCAAGATCTCAATGTAACATGTATCCTTGAATGAAGTTATAACAAGTATCCTTATTCCATCCTGTAGTTAGGTGACAAGGTGCATTAGTCCTAAATGCAAAATGCTTCCAAACAAGAAAGGGCATAACAAAAATGACACAAAAGCTTACATAAATTTAAAAGTTAGACTCAAGAACATAACTTTTATATGTTCCAATAAGCAAATAAGAACAGAGAAACATAGAAAAAGCGGTAAAACGAAAAGGAAACATTGAAAGATTAGAAATTGCTCATACAGAATCTGTAACAGCTTGTAATGTGATGTAATCACCTAATTCACCACTCTTAATACAAACCATATAATAAACAGAGTAAACAGAAAGTTTTTGAAGGTAAACAAAGAAAAAATTGGAGCAACAAACTTGTTCATTTTCTTCAAATATTCACTGAAATTCATTGGAACATAACCCATGTTCATTTCTTGGTGAGACCTGAGCGGATACGATGAGGATATAGATTAGAAATTTCCAATTTTAGTCTAAGATGTAGGCATAGTATCAGTTCATCAAAACAATTTTAGAGTAACTCATTCAGATGTCAACTTACTTGATTAACTATTTGTTCTCAAACATGTTTGTGGTATTCATATCGGTAAGGTCGAATAGATGAACTGAAATTTGAGAAAGAGGATAACTACATGGAATAGTAACCAAAAGAAGTGAGCTACCGATAAGAAAATAGATCTTTAAATTTCAAAAGAAAACAAACCTGACCATATCCTTCAACTTTGTTCTCAACCAGATCACATACTTTCAGCCTGAATAACAAATATCACATCATTGTTTGGAAGTCAGGTTTAAACAAACAATATGTTTCCAATTTCACTAATAAGAGAAAAAGTTACAAGTACTTTTGGATTATGTATTTGTTTGAAAAACTTAGAACATTAATCATAAATTCTACAAAGTTTAGGGGTTTTTGCATAATTTAATTAATTGTTTAGTCAGGAAAAAAAAATGCATAGGAAGAACCAGTATGAGACCTGTCTAGTAGCCTTTGATGAGAAGAGACCTCTTCATCTTCTGATGGCATCTGTCAATTGTTTTAGGAACGTGCTTTGGAAAACAAAATAGGAGAGTCAATTCGTGCAGAGATTAAAATATTTAAACAAGTAAAATCCGTAATATTGAACAATCTTAAGCAAAATAAAATATAAAATTATCATCTCCTGAGCAATCCTCACAAGAACTGGAACCACCATCTGATTTAGCCTCTTGCCCACTTCACCATCAAGAGCAGACTTATCTGCTATATCTAAAATACATCTCAACTCTTCCATAAAACTTAGATTAATTAAAAGTATTCCGCTATCAAGAGAAAGAAGGAATACCCGGTAAAGTCCCATATCCTCATGTGCTTTGGGATTCCATTTGATCTGGGCTTGTCTTGCATTACTTGTTTCTGGAAAATCAGTTTTCCATGCCGGTTCCCGTCCGACCTTAGACTAACTCGCAGTCTGACAGGTTCTTGCGATCATAGTCTGATTCTTCAGATCCTTGCTTCCATCCCACTAGACTAGAAGGAGGACCAGCAAGAAGGCGTCATCCAAGACTTTCTGACCAGTCTTATGATCTGAGAAACCCTACAAACTATCAAATTAGCCCAGAGAAACAGAAGTAGCCCAAAATCAAGCTTACATTTGATAGCCCACTATTAAATCAATGACTTGGTAAGCATAGATTGATTCTAGGATATATTGAAAATTTGATGCTTCCTATAATAAAAACATCTTGAGCACCAAATGCAGTCGATGTTGTGCGATGCGTGTTCGTAGTTTCTTAATCCCTAATCCATTGTAAATGCAATATATGCAAGAACTAGTTTCCCGAATGTTTCTTGTTATCTAAGTTGGATGATCCAACGGATGCTGATATGCGATAAGAAGTCAATGACGATGATAATGGGTCGGGTCAAGTTCATATTGCAAACAGGCCAACCTAATTTTGTTATATTTTTAAAAAATAAAAACATCATCGGTTTCTACCTTGCCGTAGGATACGGATTGAGCCGAGATGCCCAGTTAACCTGGAAGGAAGTTGGGCTGGGCCGATGGGCATCCTTAATATTCACAATATAGGGAACTTAATATATTTATTATTAAGTTTGTTTTTCTCTTTGATAAAAGTTAAAAAGTATTTATAAAAAGTCTTATTCAGTTTGAAAATTTTAGAATTGATAATTAAAAAAGTTACTTACTTCAAAAAATTTTAACTTTTAATTTAATTATTATTTTATAAATTACAGATAAATTTAATTAATAATTATATTTAAACCTTATGAATAATAATAGTAATAACAAATAATGTAATATTAAATTCAAAGAAATAATTATATATTAACAACATATTTTAACAATTTATATTTTATTTGATTGATAAATTTATAGTTGATATATTTGAGTCATTATTATTTGTTTTTATGTTCATTTTTAGCACTATTATGTCTTTGGTCAAATTGAGCTGAAATAAAATTCATACCTTTGAAGCATTATCTCTTTAAATTTGTCTTCATAAGTCCCATGATCTGTAACACGAAGTAGTTTTTATTAAACTCCGTCACAAGAATGTAACAGTATATAGGAAAATAAAACTCCTACTCTAAACAAATCAAATTTAATAGTTTCTCTTATCTACAGCTTTTGTTGGGACTCAGAACAGACAAGCATGTACGGCTCACCTAGTTGAAGCATTGAACTTAATTAATTTCATTCATTTTCTTCTATCTTCAACCTCTTTTTGGGCATACAATGGAATGACCCCGCACTGTGGCTGATCTTTTCAACTTAGACCCATCTAAATTTGGAAAATCAAATGTTCCAGAGAATTCATCCTCATCTTTTCGGGTGTTTAGTGGAATAACCCCACACTTCTTGATTTTATTCGTAACTCTTCTGTGGTTAAAAGAGATTGTCCTGAACTTAAAATTAAAAATGGCTACATCCTCTTCAAAGTTACTGTGTCTTTGTACCCATTCACAAAATCTTTTTTGAACGAAGACTATCATATGCTCTTTATCTACTTCTTCCACGGCAACGTCTTCCAAAAGATCAGAGGAGAAATGGTAATTATCTCCAAAATAGCAATCATAACGTAAGAAGCATTCTTCCTCATAATAATCGTATTCTCCTTCAGAAACAAAGCACAGATAGAAAGCAAATCCCAGAAAAAGATGATTAAACCAATGAGAAGGAAGGTGGATTTGAATGGAATCACCCATGGTTTGATACTTGACCCACTTTGGTATGCTACTTCCTAGATAGACCATTTCAAAACAAGCCTGAACAACAAAAATTTCAATTCAAATGAATGATTATACAGACGCAGATAAAGAAAGAGAGAAAGACAAAGAGTTACTTACCAATGATTTCTGCATTTGACTTCTTGTATAATTCCTCAACAGTGTATTTACTACTTCATGGCATTCATCTTCATCCAACTTCAAGCAATGCAAAAAACGGAATTGGTAGTGAGTTAATGGTAAGTTAAGAGGTAGATGTTTAAGGGTCCATATTTCTTTTAGTGACTCACAACTGTAGGCGAAAATTTTCCGAACATTTGATGGGAGTTCCGGTAAGGATAGAAGCCTGTTGCAGTAGTCTAATGTAAGACTTTTCAATTGTGAAATTTGTTTAAAGGTATCTGAGATTCTCTCAAAATCATTATAGCTTAAATCTAGATCATCTATAAAAGATAGAAAGCTCCAGTCCTCAGGCAATTCCCTCAAATTACACGTAGAAAGATCTAAATTTAAATTGTTCGGATAACAGATTTCAGGAATTCTTGGGTAGAAATCAAGCCTCAATAACTTTCTCATATCTATACTCCAACTCCCGTTGAAATTGCCAATAAATGATGGCAGCTTCTCCATAGCTGTCCCACTTAGCCTAATAGACAACTGATGACTCCTAGGCGCCAAGATTTCAGGAAGCGCCTTAAAGCGTGAGCATCCACTCAGATCAAGTATAAGGAGAGATGTTAACTCGCTGAAAAAGTTGCTTGGAAGGCTCTCAAGCTTTCTACAACATTCCATCTCTAAGGACTCCAATTTGCTTAGGCGTTCAACTAATGACGAAGGTATCTGTCTTATAGCAGTCCCATTTAAGTTTAACTCCTTCATGTTACTTGAAATTTCTGGAAATGTATTCAAATTTGAACAACCCCAAAGATCAAGAACTTCGAGAGCTTCTAGAAATCCACTTGGAAGATGAGTTATGCTTTTGTTCCATGCTAAACTTAGGGACGTTAATCTCCGAAAACCATTAACAATCCCAGATACCAAAGAATCTTCCTATAAATAACAAAAATAACAAAAGGATTAATTAATCCAACCTAGTATTAGTTACAATTTTATATATAGTAAATTTATAAATTGTTTATTAGTATAAAATTTTCGTACCTTCAATAATTGTTTGATATTGCTGTTTGGTAATTCAAGTACCACAAGATTCGAATCTTGTTGAAAATTAGGGGGCAAAAATTTTAATGGATACTTATCCCACCTAAGGTACCGTAAAGTATTAGGAAGATAATCAAGACCTTGAGAGATGTGTAGATTACTTTCTCCATAAAAATTAAGAAATCTGAGATTAGGCATCTTCGTAAACACTTGTGAATTTAAATTCATCTCTCTTATCTTAGATAAGTCCAAAGTGATAGTTTCCACAGCTTCAGCCTCCTAACAAAAGACACCCAAAATATATATAGATAAGTTATTATGACAACAAATAATTTTTCTCATAAAATCAAGAATTGTAAAAGACTATTAATAGGAGATAATATTTTTTAAATATCTTACCTTATTTCCTGCAAATACTTCATAAATATCTTCAGGGTCCCATAATCTACTACGTTGATATGAATACTTAGCTTCTTGTCGAACGATTTCCTTTCCCATTTCTTGTAACAAATCATGCATCTCCAACGGATATTTTGAAGTAACAAGGCACTTGTCCATAAGAACACTTAGTGTAATATCAAACCCATTGCTTTCGTATATTTTCCTTAAAATATCTTGGTCCACATATATTTGGCCCGCATGTTTGAAAAAACATGCAATGTCAAGAAAGAGATCTTTCTCCACGCTATTTAAACCATTGTAACTAATTTGTAGCACATGATGGATATCATTATTCGGGACTGTTGACAATTTATGCAATGCACTTTTCCACTCCTCCGTCCCTTTTCCAAATAAAGCGGAACCCAAAACTTTCAAAGCCAAAGGATTGCCTTGTGCATATTCCACTATTGATTTTGACAAAGATGCATAATCATCTCTCAGATAATTTTCCTTGAAGGCCCATTTACTAAAAAGTTGGAGGGCTTCATCGTCATTTAATAGTTTGACTTCGTATATAAAATCAGCCCTCCTTTTAAATACTTGCTTATTTCTACTAGTGACAAGAATCCTACTTCCCAAACCAAACCAACATGAATCTCCAATCAAACCCTCAAATTGTAGGGGATCTCTCACATCGTCAAGAACAATTAACACTTTTTCCGACCAAGTCTATTTTTAAGAAAATTAAATGCATATTTTTGTGAATCTTTTTCCCCTAAAACCTCTGAAATGAATTTTTCCTGTAATTTGATGATGCCACTTGCTTCTACTTTTTGTCTCACTTTCTCTACAAAGCAACAACCGTCGAATTGAGGGGACATCATTTTGTATATGACATCAGCAGTAGTAGTTTTACCTGCACCGCCCATCCCCATATTCCTAAAATACGAGTCTCGGATGGGTTAATAGTAAATGCTACTTTTATTTCCTCAAAACGCGAGTCCATTCCAACTAAGTGCCAAAAATCATAACATGGCATGAATTGGTTCAGTTTTTCTAAGGTGTCTTCAACTATTTTGTTAATAAGCAAATCATCATTCCTGTAAATTATAAAACATAATTTAAATGAATGAAAACGAAACAACCTCTTTACTTGGAATGACCGTATAACCTAACACATACCTGAACGTCTTAGAATCAAACCCAGATAGATTAGCAGCTTTGGTCAAGTCCTCCCTCCACTGTGAAATCTTGGGTGCGTTCATGGGATATTGCTCGTGTTTAACAAAAGCTGCAGCAACATGATTGGACTGGTTCCTTAAATGGGATGGCTCTACCTCGTAAAAGATAGGTATGATACGTCCAGGGGAATGACACTTCATGATCTCTACAAGCTCATCAAGACACCATCTGGAAGATGCATAGTCTTTTGAGAAAACAAGGATAGCAACAGTGGAATTTTGGATTGCTCGGAGAAGTGACGGAGCAATTTCTTCTCCTTTTTTGAGATCATCGTCGTCAAAGAAGATTTGGAGACCCTTTCGGTGCAAAGCAGCACAGAGATGGCTGGTGAAACGGCAACGAGTGTCTTTACCCCTGAAGCTCAAGAAGACATCGTACTTCAATTGGTGAGAGGCCAAAGAAGAAGAAGAAGAAGCCATTACTGCTGAAGGGAGAGGGTGAATTGCGGAAGCTGTATAATAATGGAAAATGGGCATCCATAAGCTTATATGCATTATTGAAGGCAATCCGTTGACTTGAAGTCATCTCAAAAACGCTTTTTTTTTTTTGTTGACTGTGAAGCTTTCATGAACCTTCCTAAAAGGTAAAGATAGTTTTTCCCAAGTTGAGCACGCGGAGTCAAAATGTGCGGCGTTATTCCAGTAACTCCAAAAAGAAGAGGATGAATTTGACTTTTCAACTTGAAATCGTCTTAATAAAGCATTTTTTTGTTGACGGTGCTTCCGCGAACCTTCCTAAAAGGTAAAGAGCGGGTGATAGTATCAATAAGAAAGAGTTTTTGCCTGTGGGCATGTAGACAAGGTAACATGGAAGAGGATGTAGCTTTTTTAAAGTTGAGCAGCGGAATCAACAAATGTGGGGTTATACCACTTTATGTCCAAAAAGAAGAGTATGAACTTGACTCTTCAACTGTGGGAGTATCCAAGGTTAGTTGCACATTTTTTTAATTTTACTTTGTCATTTAAAAAAAAAAATTACTGTCATTCTTGTGATCGAATATAGCAGCTGTTTAGTCTTTACATATATAGATGTTAGAGTCTTAAAGGTCTGATCTGTGAAGAAAAGCAAAGAGAAACTAGTCAGTACTGGTTCTGCAAATTCTGATTTCTGAACCATTGTCACCACCAGATTTCACAAACTTTTTATGTCTCTGTCTTCAATTTTTAAAACAAGGAAGAGTAAAGCATATAAGTTTTATTTTGTGTATACGGTGAAAAAACATATTGAGAAGGATGCATGATAATCCTTTCAAGTTGGCAATTTACCTGACAAGTGAAGGGAGAGCTTGTCTCTCGGTAGAGTTCATGTTTCATAAATCTTTTTGCTTATAAAAACGTTATGAAGTCAAAGGCAATAGACAAAGACAATTCTAGGCAATCTGTTCTTGTTAGGAAGCCATGTTAGTTTGATAGGCAGTGGGTCAGGTTAGTTTTGAGTCGCTGCCTGAAAATAATTAATGGTCTAAAGCCTGATCAGTGGGTCGGGTCAGGTTTGTATCAGTACGTGAAAATAGTTTTATCTTCAGGTATACACTAGCAAGCTGAATATATCCGAAAGAGGTAAAAAGAAATCAAAAATTGATCAAAAAAGCCTAAATATGTACAAATAGAGTACACAGGGATTTCGCATGCACAAAAGAATGGGAAAGTAATGTAGCAGAAGTAAGGTGGGAATTTACTTGTCAGGTAAATTGCCACCTTGAAGGAAGAGGGTGAAAGCTATATAATAATAGAAAATGGGCATTCATAAGCTTATATGCATTATTGAAGACAATCCATTGCCTTGAAGTCGTCTTAATAAAGCATGTTTTTTGTTTGACTGTGGAGCTTCCATCAACCTTCCTAAAAGGAAAGAGCACGTGATAGTCTTCATGAGTATGAGATTTTGCCGGTGGGTATGTTGACAAAGGTAATATTGCTTTTTTAAAGTTGAGCAGCGGAATCAATAAGTGTGGGGTTATTTCACTTTATGTCAAAAAGAAGAGGATGAATTTGGCTTTTCAACTGTAGGAGTATCCAAGGTGAGTTGCACTTTTTTTATATTTTAATTCAATATTTTAAAAATAAGATTGAATATTAATTTGGTCAAAAAAAAAAGTTTAAGATTTAAAGATTCAATCGATGTTAAATTGTTATAAAATCGGTAAATAATAAATAAGAAATAAAAATTAAAGATTAGGTAAAAAATTAAATATTTTAAAATTTGATCAACAAATATTAATATTTTTAATATTTATATCTTCATTTATTATTTTAAAATTTTACAATTTATTTTAATTTTTAAACACATTCTCTACTATTATATGAAAGCACTAAGTCTACCATAAGAACAATAATAACAAAAGTAAAAAGGGTAAATAGTAATACAACAAGAAGCTGATAAAATTTTCATTATTATATCAAAACACTAAGTCGTAAGAGAAACAATAAAATTAAGAAAGCAAATAGTAGTTCAATGAGAAGCCTATAACATTCTGAAAAGCAAGGATCTGACAAGCAAGAGCTAATCTTTTTCTATACTGTCTAGTCTATTCCATAGCCATGAGTAAGAACAATATGCCAAAACCAATTATTCTTGCGTTCAAGCGTTTTGAGAGACTATTTTTAAGCATCACCATGTTTCTGTTTCGGAGAAGTAGAACAAAGAGATGGAGAGAGACTGAAAGATTTTACTTGCTCTTGGTTCGATTTACTTCTAAGAGACTGTTTTCAATCTCAATTGCCTTGCGATGAAGCTAATCCCCTCATTGAATCCTAGAATGAATTCATAAAAAATCTGCAAGTTTCAAGTTTTGAGATTTCTACATCAGGGACAGATGATTAAAGTTGTGTGTTGTAGAGAAGTTTAGTTTTGAGACTAGGAAGTAGTGAGATGAAGGAGAAAGAGTTGAAAGAAGAGTTCTTGAGTTTTAAAAAATCCATGGATGTGAAAAACCATTGACTTTCATACAATATTTGAAGGGAAGGTCCAGAGTTAGAGAAGTAAAGAAAATGTTGCTGTCACTTGGAGGAGAAACCAATTCTTTACGGTTCAGAGTAAACCAGCCAGTTTACTATTTAACCGGCCGGTTTACAATCATAGAGGTTAAAAGTAAAAATCAAATCGGTAACCAGTCCAGCTCGTACTTAACCAGGTCAAACCAACCAATTTGGTCTGATTTTTTTATCATTGTTTTACTTGTCATTCTAGTGATCGAATATAACAGCTATTTAGTCTTACATATATAGATGTAAGAGTTTTAAAGGTCTGATCTGTGAAGAAAAGCAACAGAAACTAGTCAGTGGTTCTGCAAATTCTGATTTCTGAGCAATCGTCACCACAAGATTTCACAACTTTTTATGTCTCTGTCTTCAATTTTTAAACAAGGAAAAGTGAAGCATATAAGTTTTCTTTCGTGTATATGGTGAAAAAACGTAATGAGAATAATGCATGATGATCGTTTCAAGGTGGCGATTTACCTGATAAGTAAAGGGGGTGCTTGTCTGTCGGTAAAGCACTAAAGTTCATGTTTCATAAATATTTTTGCTTATAAAAACGTTATGAAGTAAAAAGCAACAGACAAAAACAATTCTGGGCAATCTGTTCTTGTCAGGAAGCCATGTTACTTTGATAGGCAGTGGGTCAAGTTGCTTTGTGTCGCTATCTGAAAATAATTAATGGTCAGCAGCCGGATCAGTGCGAAGGGGTCAGGTTTGAATCAGTACGTGAAAATAATTTATCTATATGTCTACACTACCAAGCTATATACAACCAGAAGAGGTAAAAAGAAATCAGAAATTGATCATATGCACAAAAGAATTTGAAAAGTAAAGTAGCCGAAGCACCAACGGCACTCAAATTCAGAATGAAAGTTATTCAATGTTAGATTGCCACTAGATATCCTTCGCTTTAGGTTCCAAACATCCACCATTTCTTCTTCTTCCTAGTATCACGTAGCTCTGGAAAACAAATGAAACGAGAACAATAAGAAAATACAAACTAAAGTATTCATGCTCTCTGTTGAGAAATTAATCGAAAGTTTGGAACAACATTCGATCATAACAACATAAGCAAAGCTCATAATATGAGACAAAACAAAGATTTCATGCTTCATGACATGCCATGAGGCAAGTATCTCAATTCATTTCAAAACTAATCTGATATATATTCAGTCCCAGAATGTTTTACCTCCTTCAGCATATATTGAATTATAGTGTACCTCTGACCAAAGCTCAAGAAAATAACATGTAAAGCATCCATTATCAGACATAATCTTTGTTGATACAAGACTAGGAAAGATGATCGACTGAAATTTTGGCTTTCCTTTTGTCATAGATCACTTGCGAGAACAAACATATGAAAAGTGGATCGGAAAATCGTTCACATAACCTTACCTCGTTTGGAAGATCTCAATGTAACATGTATCCTTGAATGATGTTATAACAAATATCTTTATTCCATACTGAGGTAGGTGGCAAGGTGCATTAGTCCCCAGTGCAAAATGCTACCAAATAAGAAAGAACGTAACAAATCTAACACAAAGCTTACATAAATTTAAAAGTTAGACTCAAGAACATAAATTTTATATTTTCCAATAAGCAAATAAAAACAGAAAAACAGAGAGAAAATCGGTAAAATAAAAAGGAAACATTGAAAGATTGGAAATTGCTGGTACAGAATCTGCAAGAATCTGCAGCAGCTTGCAATGAGACATGATCACCCCCTTCACAACTCCTAATACCAACCATAGAATAATATTGTTTTGAATAAACATGGATTTATTCAGAAAGCTTCTGAAGAAAAACAAAGAAAAAAGTGGAGCAACAAACTTGTTCATTTTCTTCAAATATTCACTGAAAGCCATTGGAAGGTAACCCTCATACATTGTAGATACAGATTAGAAAATTCCAATTTTAATATAATATACAGACACGGTATCAGCTCATTAAGACAGTTCTACGGTAACTCATTCAGAAGTCAACTAACCTGATTGACTATTTGTTCTCTAACATGTTTGTGGTATTCAGGAGATCGATAAAGTTGATCCGATAAGGCACGAGACTGAAATTCGAAAAATAGGTTAACAACATGGAGAAGTAACTAAAACAAGTGAGCTGCTGATAAGAAAATATCTCTTTAAAATTCAAAAGAAAACAAACCTGACAATTACCATCTCCTTCAACTTTGTTTTCAACCAGATCATATACTTTCAGCCTGAAAAACAAAACAGCACATCATTGTTTGAAAGTCAGGTTTAAACCAACATACGTTACCAATTTCACCAATAAGGGAAAAAGTTACAAGTACTTTTGAATTATGTATTTGCTTGAAAAACTTGAGATCAATATTCATAAATTCTGCCAAGTTCAGGCATTTTTGCATAATTTAATAAATTGCTTAAAGTCAGGAAAACATGCATAGGAATAACCAGTATGAAACCTGTGTAGTAGCCTTTGATCAGAAGATGGCATCTGCCCATTGGTTTTAAGAACATGCTTTGGAAAACAAAATTGGAGAATCAATTCTGCAGAGATTAAAATATTTAGACAAGTAAAATTCATAATATTGAACAATCTTAGGCAAAAAATTATAAAATTGTCATCCCCTGAGCAATACTTACAGGAACTGGAACCATCTGATTTAGCCTCTTGCCCACTTCACCATCCAGGGCAGACTCATCTGTTATATCCAAAGTACATCTCAACTCTTCCATCTCTGGCTTTTCTTCAGCAGTATGAATCAGTTTCTCATCGCCATTACAATGATCTGATTCCTTTCGGCAACTATCATCATCATCCAAGACTTTCTGACCAGTCTCATTGTCTGAGAAACCATACAAACTATCAAATCAGCCCAGAGAAACAGAAGTAGCCCACTATAAGCAATGAATTAGCTCAACACATTACCAGAATCATGGCATTCTCCACCAGAAGGAACAAACCATTGCTGGTTAAGAAACAAATCTTGAGCAGGATCATGGAACCCAGCTTCTTCAGCAGAAGCAACCCTGCAAAGTTCCTGGAAAGCATGTGCAATAACAGCATCGTTCTCCATATGATTTGTTTGATTATTATAACCTTCTGTAACATACCCAACTTCAGATGTCTCCCTTCCATAATGAGTAATGCTCTGAGAAGAAGTGTTGAAGAGATAAGAAACATCAATTAGATTATGGAGACCCCAGGAACAACATGAGGGTCTTGATCATACACAATCATCGTGATACAAAATTCGTAAAATCTCTGACACCTTATATGATTACTTCAGCTTTACGCAAAACAAATCTGTAGGATACCATATAATGCAATCAGAAACACGACAAGATGAAAGCGGAAAAAGAAGAAATGAAAACAAGCTCCTCCGATCATCAAAGTTTGAAACTTTCTCAGCTCAACGCAAATCGTAACAATTTTGAAAGTAAACCCACCAAGCAAAACCAATGCTATGAAGCGAATTACATGCGAAAAGCTCCATTTTTATCCACCGAACTTTTCAGAAATTAACCATAATGCAAAGGAAACTAGTTCCCAACTTCCAATCTCTTACAGGGAAACCAGGTCTAACCAGGAAAGACAAACACAAAATATAGAAGAAAAGAAGGGGGAAAATAGAACATAACATGCAAAAGATTCCATTTTTTGTCCACCAAACTTTTCAGAAACCATAATGCAAAGGAACCCAGTTCCCAAATTCCAATCTCTTACCGGGAAACCAGAACCAACAAGGAAAGATAAACACAGAACACAAGAGAAAAAAGAAAAAGGGAACATAACATCCTTAGAAAGACGAAAGGAAGATCATGCAGATATGAATGCACTATTCTATTTAAGATTTTTAGTGCAATCGAATGAAAAAAAAAAGAGGTGGTCTGACTTGCTTCAAACATTTCCTGTTGGAATTGCAACTTGTTAAATTATTCTCCTGACATGTTCAATTGTATGCAGGAGGTGGAACTGACTGACTTAAAATTTGAAGGCCATTGGTTCACTTGGTCAAATAAACAAAGTTCTTGTTAGCACCTCCGGAAGAAGCTGGATAGGGTAATGGTGAACGCAGAATGGTTGAATACTTTCTCAGGAAGTACAGTACAATTTCTGGACCCTGGAATGTCAGACCATACTCCTAAGAGGGTTGTAAATTTCTTTACTTCCACCAGAACTCATCATCTTTTCAGATTTAACAATTTTCTGGTTCCTCTGGAAGGTTATGGAACCAAATAGTACATTTGCCTTCAAAAGCTCAAGACTATTAAAAAAGAGTTGAAGAACCTCGAGAGGTTGGAATATCTCTAAAGAGTTAGAAACAGCTAGAGAAATTTTCCAGTCATTCAGAAAGCTTTGGCTTACAATCCCAATGTTGTTTCTCTAGCTAAAGCTGAGAAGGATGCCCTTAAAACTTACCTGCAATTGTTGGATAATCACTACTCTCTATTGAAGCAGAGAGCTAGGGTAAATTGGATAAAGGATGGGGATAGGTGCTCAAAATTCTTCTTTAACTCCATTTTAGCCCGGAAGAATATTAACCGAATCACTTCCATTAAAACTGAAGCAGGGGAAGTTGTGTTTGCGCAAGAAGATCTTGTTAAGGAAGCCTTGATTTATTATGAAAACGTATTTGGTTCAGGAGCTTCCCCAACAGGACCTGCAGAGGTTCTGGAGCAATTTGTTTCAGCAAGACTCCCTAAACAGGAGGCTTCTCGATTAATCAGTCGAGTTACAGATCAGAACATAGAAAGAGTGGTTTTCAATCTGAATGGATCTAAGGGTCCAGGTCCAGATGGATTAAATGGGGCTGGAATAGTGTGGGAGGACTTGTTAAGGAGGCTGTGCATGAATTCTTTCTAAAAGGAGCTTTGCTGAAAGAGATTAACAAGACATTCCTTTGTCTTGTCCCTAGATGCTCCAACCCGGCCTCATGGAATGACTACAGACCTATTTCTTGCACAAACTTCCCCTATAAGATTATTGCAAAAATTTTGGCAAATAGATTGAAGGAGGTTCTTCCGCTTCTCATCAGCAATAATCAAGGCACTTTTATGAGCTGCAGGGATATGGGGGATAATATTCTACAAGTACAAGAGCTACTGAAAGGGTAATCGCAGAAACAGTCCTCAAAACTGCACTATCAAAGTTGATTTACAGAAAGCTTTTGATAATGTAAACTGGAGTTTTCTAATTCAAACCATGGAAATCATGAAATTTCCCCATGGATTCATAAGATGGATTTAAGACTGTATCTCTACTGCCTCTTATGGTGTTCTAATAAATGGGAGCCCCTTGAAGATCTTTGAAGGAAAAAAAAGGACTTAGACAAAGGGATCGTCTATCCCCTTATCTACTCCTAATATGCATGGAAGTCTTTACGCAAATGCTGAAGCAGAACACTTCTAAGGACTCCAGTTTTAGATACCATACTAGATGCAAGAAACTCTCTCTAACAAGCTTATGTTTTGCAGACGACCTTATCCTCTAAGCAAGGCAAATGTCCATTCAGTCTCTCTTCTGATGAATACTCTTGGCCTTTTCAAGGAGTGGTCGGGTCTGGGTATTAACCTTCAAAAGAGCTATTTCATACTTTCCAAAAGTGCAACTCACTTAGCTCATGCCTTGTCCATAGCTATGGGAATGGAAGCCAAGGATCCTCCTCTTCTTTATTTAGGGATCCCTATA
>JAOSBN010117911.1:0-35887 GCA_027563595.1 Erythroxylum suave | reverse complement strand
GAAAACTTACCTCCAATCAGTAGATTTCCCTTTCTTTTCTTCTTCCTTCCAAGTTTCCTACGATTCTTCTTCTTCTCCTCTTCTTTTTCACGTTTTCTCTCCTTTCCTTTTTGTTCCTACCACATTTCTCCTCTTCTTCTAGTTTAAATAGAATTCTAACTCCTTTTCTTCCAATTATGTCCCTCCTTAGTCTTGTTCTCCCAATTTTGCCCTTCTTTTGTCTTTTATGACTTTACTCCTTCAAGCTAACTTAACTCCTTAAGCTAACTTAATTCTAACTCTTTATTTGAAATCCCAACTTCTACATTCAATACCCCATCATACTTGTTAATTTAGCATCTCAACTCTAAAATAATAAAACGATTAAATCAATAGTACGAATAAATAAAATAAAAAAAATTTGAGGCCCAACAAACACAATCATTTGAGTCATTTCAATTCATTAAAATGCAAAATCTACGTTTAGGGGCTTTGAACTAAATATACAGATTAATCAAAAGCCAAGTATTAATTTACTTATCCTTTTCAATTGCACAAACATATTAATAATTCTTTGATCATTCAAATGCTGTAATTAATCCTAAGTACATTTTCATGAAAAGAAAAGCTGTTACAAGTTCGATAGGTTCTTATTAGTGAACACATTTTATTTATTTACTTATTTAAATAAGGACTTAGTCTTTTACTCAGAGGCAAACATTGGTGATGAATGATGATTCGGTTACTTGACTAAGTCATTTTTTCATTTAACTGCTTGGTTGGAATGTCATTATAACTTTTTGACTCAGAGACACACATTTGTGACGCGTGTTGATTCAGTTACTCAGCTATATCACGTTCTTAACTGGCTACTAGCTTTATTCATAACCCGAAGCCCAGCGGAATTGTTATATTTGTTTTTTTGTAAACTTTTTTTTAATTATTGCTTACCTTGTTATTTAAGCTACTCATTTCTATGAAAGATACTAGTAAAGTTACTAGAGTTGAAAAGCCTCAAATTATGAATAAATGTGACAATTTTAGAGGGTCAAAACTTTAAACTAAGTCCTGATTAAGATGTATATTTATCCAATGATCCCAATTTACTAATTTTGTGACCTAATGATTCTATAAAACCTAATAGACTATGATAAAAATTAAATCAATTCCAATCCATCTACGCCATTGACACATTCACACAAGTCATAAAATGCAACCTAACAACTATCATACAATATGTAAAATCAGATTCAAAGCAAAACACATAACCCTCCCTACATTTGAACAACACATTGTCCTCAATGTGAGAAGTGAACAACAAAAACGAATAAGGAAAGAAGAAATATAAATTGAAGTAAACAGAAAAAATAAAAATGAGTACTAAATTTGTTTTAAAAAGTAAATAGGTTAGACAAAGTCTTATAGAGATGGAGGTAGTGATGGCATTGGAGGTGGTAAATGGATGCCCTGAACCTCGAAATATTAATGGATCTGATGTACATCATGACTCTCATGTTGTTGAGTTTAGGCCATCTCCCTCATCATTATGGAGTTCTTCGCAAGTGTATCAGCAACTACCTTGTTGTTTGTGGAGATTCCCTCAACAACAATATTATATTGTCAGCTTTCAACTCTGCCTGATCAATCTGAATGCTAAACCCTTTACACACCACTCCAATCACTGTAGTACTAGGTATCAAAGTACTTGCTTCTAAACCACAATTTAGCATTCCTCTCTCACAATGTAGTTTAGACCCCATATGTGGTGTGATGAATGAATGTATAGATTCTAGATCAACTATTGCAAATGCTTCAAAATTAAGGACATTCAACACACCTGCTACTGCATCTGGGGAGTTCTGTGCCTTCTGGCTAGTGATGGAATAGATCCTGGCCTAAGACTATGGCTGGTTACTTTGCACCTCTGTCCTAATACTAGGACCTATTAATTGTGTTCTGGGTCTACCTTTGCCTCTCTGTACTGGTCCAATAGCTCTACTTTGCTGGACTGTTGTCTTGTTCATTGTTTCTCCTCTTATTCCAAACCGTGGTCCCAAAATCTTGGGACAATATTTAATTTGATGCTTAACAGAGCCACAATGAAAACAAGCTCCTGATAACCTCTAGAATTCGCCACCATGCTTCTTACCACAATGTTCACAATTAGGCATCTGTTGGGACTGTCCTCCTAACAATTGTCCTCTACCTTTACCAGTCTGAACAAACCCACCTCTTGGTCTAAACCCCTACTATCTTGATATAGTTTAGGATCAAAACGATCTGTTATGATGTTTATTGAAACTTTTGCCAAAATCAATATGAGATTCAACTTGTCTCTTCACTCTAAACTCCTGTCTGTACTATCCCTGACCATCTTCAATTATAATCGAGGTTGCTCGTAGTTTCATAAAACTACCTAAATTATAAATAGATAATCTCGTTCGATTTCCATGTTCAACCCATCTTCAAATCTCCTACATTTGTCCTCCTCAGTCAGTATCAATATAGTGGCATACCCCATCAACTCATTAAATAAGATCTTATATTTGGGTTAGACTTCCCTGCTTCAGATCCAAAAACTCTTTCATCTTTTTGTCTAAATAAATCTTTGGTAGATAATTCTCTCTAAACACCTTCAGAAAATCTTCTCACTTTAAACTACAAGTCCTGGTGGCACTGCCTCGAGCAATTTTCCACCACTTATATGTTGGACTTTACAGAAGCGAGATTGCATAATCAAACTTCTCATCATATTCACAATTCATCTGATCAATTTCCCTCTCCATTCTCTCTAACCATCCTTTAGCTTCAATAGAGTCTGTACTTCTATAGAAGTCCATGGCCCCCTACTTTTCTCAGTTTATCGTACCTATTTTCTCTCTTCTTATAAATTCTTGGAGGCATTTATGAAAACTTAGGTACAGGAGACTCCCTATTGCCTCTAACAGACTCTAAGTCATTTAAGTGAGCTGATCTTGTCTCTTGACCTCCTATAGCAATGACCTGTAACAAAAATAATTGTGATCACTATACGAGTCTCTCAGTGAGTATTATGCCTAAATGTTCTTATATGCCCTTATGGATGCTAAACCATGCTCTGATACCAAAATTGTAGCACCCCACTGCCATATAGTATATACATGAACATCTAGAGGACATTCAAGAACATATCTTATGACAATGGCATGTTAGAGCTATCTTGTACACTTATTATGGCATCATACATTTTATAAACATTGAAAAGTAACATTTTCCATTCATTCACTAAGATAATTTACATAGTATTCATTAGAACAAATATTTACATTATCACAAGTATCTAAGATTTTACTTCTCTCTTTTCACAAAAAGTTCTATATAGCAAAAGAAACTACATAAATACAATCTACAACTCCTCAGATGTCAGCTGATCGATCTTTGAGCCATTTCTTAATATCAAAACATTCTTCTAGAGTATCTTAGGAACTAGGTCTCCTCTCTCATACTTGAAAAAACCACTATGTAATTTTGATGAGTTTTGCAAACTAAGTGAGTGAACCATCCTCGATATGCTTACTCATTCAGAACATCAAACATTTCAAATATAAATCAAATGCACAATATTTCTCTTCTCAACAATTCATTATGGATTACACTCATTTCATGTAATCTTTTTAGAAGAATTCAATCATATTATCAATCGTACACAAATATGGCGTATCACAATATCATCACAATTCAAAATTTTTTTCACATTCATATATGTACAAATATATATGCAAATGAGACTCCACTTTCATTGTTATTTTGTTATGACTGAGCGCCTTTCACTGTTCCATATCCCTTGTAGATATCGGGCTCTTTTTAGATATTGTGTCGTACACATTGCAGATACTGAGTTCATAAATCATGAAGCTAGTGGCTTTTTGTGTAGAATTATGAGCTTTAAGCTCTTTCAGACTGGCTACTCTGATCACAACGTCTTTATCTGATCATGCATATTAATGTGATGCATCAAATCATAATATATGATATCAATAACATTTATTCATGATTCACAGTCAGATTCATACATTCATCGTACCTAAATCTGGCATTCGACAATTTGTTAAGAATACAGATATCTTTCAGACTTATATAGAATCAAAACACTTCTAATAGATTCCCAAATATCAAACTCCTTGGGCCATTAATGTCCAAAATTGTCATATACATATCATTAACAGTTCAATATTGGAAATTAAATAGAAATAAATCAATCCTAGTAAGAACATCTAGGATACTCACCGTATGCTCCAAATTATGCTATTGCTTGGATGGTCCGACAATGTCTGGATTCAGTCGATTGACTTTTGTGTCTATAATCATTCAATACACAAAAAATTCACATTACAAAGTTGATCAATCAAATACATGTTCAATCATGCAAATATATGTTTGTTCTATGTTCAACGCATGCTTAATGACTTTCTTGGGCATGTTTTCTTAATCACAATTCATAACCTTTCAAACATTGTCACTTGCATATCTTGTTGGGAGTTATGTTTATACTTCAATTAACTTGTTTAATCTAAATTCATCAATTAATCACCAAACTAGTTCATTTCAAGCTTAAATGCATCATAGAAAGGTACCTTCTCACTAGTTGTTTCAAACATCACTTAGAAGACAACATTTCATATTCAAACCTTGCCCACGATCATGGTGGACCTTGCCATGATCATGGCAGAACCTTATACATCAGGCCACAATCGTGGGGAATTTTTCACTATCATGACAGAACCTAAATAATCAGGCCATGATCATACACTGAAGGCCACGATCATGCCTTGCATGATTTCTCCCAATTCTGTATGAATGTTTCACACTTAAGCATGTCATTTACACCTCCAATTTTCCATAATTCATGCTCACTTATGCATCCTCATTTGGGCATAAATTATATCCAATTCTAGCTCAAAATTATTAATTTGATAGGTCACAAATTATGGTCTTTCATGTATAAAAAATCTAACTGGAACTATCATACATTATCATGCATATAGTCCTAATTCTTTCTCAATCTAAGAACAATATATTAACATATTTCTTAAGCATAAATCCAACTTCATTACACTTTAAATCCAAACTTAATTCATCTAGGAATCAACCTATATAATCCATGATTTTCCCACACCAAGAACAAGCACAAAACATCTAAGTTTATCCAACAAATCTCCAATATATATCATTACCAACATCACATGCATTTCATTCCAATTCAAACATCATTCTTATACCATTAAACATGCCATAAAGATTACTTATTAAACTTCCAACACAGCTCAAAACTTTAAGATAATCAATCCTTCTGAGAAAACAAATTAAACACAATTCTAAGGTGAAAACAAATTGATTTTTGATAAAGACCAAGGACAACAATCATTTAGTTCTTTGGATGTTTTGTGTAGGGTAGAATTTTGGTTTTTGGTGCAACAATTTGGCTAAGATGACAAAAAAATACAGAGAGAAAAAACTTCATCAAGTTGCAGTAGAGAAGGATAATAAAGGTAGTAGAAACTTAGCTGCTGAAGCTTGCTTCATCATATGCTAGGTGTCAACATTTAATCATAACATTTTTCTTAAAGCATGGAAGAAAATTGCCTATTGAAGATGCTACCACAAATCCACACATTAAGTTTCCATATGTCACTAATTAATTAGTCCACATGTCTCTTAATTATTGATCCACTTGTCATATAATAATTGGTCCATTTGTCATTTAATTACTAGTCTATTTGTCACTCATTTAACTATGTCAAATGTCACCCATTATAGGTTTAGTCACCTTAATTTTTCATGTATCAAATTATCTAGCCACTTGGCATTTTTTCTAATCCAAATGTACATACTAATTCAACAATCTCCCAATTAATCATAATTAATTCTAAATTATCAATTGTAATCCAATCATAACAAAATTCAAGACCTAACAATTCATAATTCACATTATAGTCATTTTAAAATCTTTCATACTGCAGGATATGCCAATTGAGTGCATATACTATCTTTGCAATGTGTACAAATATCAATATTCATGTATGTATGCTATGGAAATTAAATGTTCTCAATGTTAATAATCATTCACAATGTTCTAGGGTTCTATCCTTAAACATGTTCCAAAAATCAGATATTACAAATTTTGTGCAAATTAGAAAGGATTTCCCCTCTAAGCTTCTTTAACTATATGGAGCATCTACCTGTGCATTTAGCACACGAGGCTAAACTTGCTGGTCCGGTCCAAGATCGATGGATATATCCATTTGAGAGGTAATTATAGTAAATATTAAAATTTAATTTATAGCACGGTTTAATCACAAAATTGTAAAAACCCTATTTGCTAATGTAGATATTTACATCACTTGAAGAAAAATGTTAAAAACAAGGCTAGAGTTGAAGGTTTGATAAGTAATGCTTATTTAGTAAAGAAAACAAGTACATGTTGTTCACATTATTTTGAGCTACATGTGCACATGAGAGAAAGAAAAATTCCTCGTAATGACGATGGCGATGAACGAGTGATGTTGATAGTAACTTATCCATTTTCACATATCTTGGACAAACATATGGACGATCAATAAGAAGAATGATAACAAAGGAAGAAATAGAGGCTGCCCATGGTTACATTTTATTAAAATATCAAAAGGTTTCACCTTTCGTGCATAAGTTAAAGTTGATTTTGAAATTGATTGTTTGATTTTTTTGACGTTAGTGTTGTTCAAAACAAAAATACCTAATAATGCTTTTAGATTATACGAGGAATGGTTACATGATCTAATGCTTAAAAAACACAGGATGATAGCAATAAAGAAGTTAAAAGACATTTTCCTTGATGGTTGGAGAAATATGTAAGTTTTCAAATTAAATTATTAAAATGGTTGAATTATCATATCAAAGTGTTCAAATGACATTATACTATTTAATATGATAATGTATTTTTATGTTGAACTTAGAAAATTTATTAAAGAACAAGTTCATATGAGATCTTACGAAAGGACCTTTGCGAACTTTTAAAGGGTATCTAATGTATTTCGTTAATGGATACAAATTTCATATATATCATGGTCATAGCACGGAAATTGAAATTAGTGGGGTTTGCATATAGGGAGAATTGATGGATTACTATGGTAAAATTATTGAGATATTTGAAATTAATTACTCTGTATTGCTAATAAAGTTGAGTGTGATATTTAAGTGTGACTGGTTTGACTCAACTCCTAATGTTAGTACAAAAGTGCATAACTGATACAATTTAGTTGATATTAACTAACAAAGAAGATTTAGACAATTTGAACCTTTCATGTTGGAGATGCAATCCAAGTGTATTATGTCCCATTTCCTAGCTTATGATGAGATCAGTTAGACTAGTTGGCTATTTGTAAAGTTAAACTTAGAGGTATTTTTGAATTACATGGAAAAAAAGGTAAATAAGAGAACTGAAAGTGAAGTGTTTCAGGAAAATGTTTATGAAATAAATGCATATATTACATAGATGAGAGTGAACCTTTGAACAATCTAAATAATGAATATGTTGAAATTTCATCTGGAGAATATGAGGAGGGTGAGAGATCTGAAGAGAAGACTAAGTTTGATTTTGATTCTTCAGAAAAAAAAGATGATGATGATTTTGATTTTGATTTACAATTAAGTGATCTTGATAACGATTAATTTGTGTTTGCAATATAATATTATATGAAATAATGTATTAATGCATTAACAATATATTGTTAAATATTGAATTTATATTTTTTTATTACTGGAATTCAATAAAATGTGAATTTCATGTTAAATATATGCCACTAAAGAGAAAACATAATATGATGTGGCTAGGGATTAGGTTACCACGATTTCCATTAGTCAGTGCAAGTCTAGGTAAAGTATCATCATCTGCAGATGCTACAAAATCTATACATTCACCTACTACACATCCAAATAAGGCATCACTTTTTTAACCTACAATCCTTAAACAGTTACCTTCTATACCTAATGCTACACCATCATGCCTTGCTTCCTGTCCACCTTTTCTCCTTCATCCTCTACCCCTATACCGATAGAGATATTAAGGGTAAATGTTGCAGATGAAGGAGACATCCTTTAGCTTGGAGCTATGGGAGTTGATAGAAGAACTTACATCATAATTGTCAACAATCTATGAGTCAAAATACAAGAAACACCATAGGATTATAATGAAGTTATAGGTTTTAATTTGAAAATGATATAAATTTTTTTTATATTAGGTTGGTTTCATCTGGAAAGTACTTAAGAAACATGACATCCAAGTTCAAGGAGCAGATTCATCTTAAGGGTTATATATGGAAGAATATCTCTCAGGCAACAAAGGATTTTTATTATCAGGAGTTTGAGGTACAAAAAATATATTCTTTTGTATCTTTTTATCTAATTAATTTTATAGATTAATTAGATAAATATTGTAGGTTATAAATATTTATGGTATGTTTTTTATTTTTTTAGAAAGAATTTTTTTAGGATTTCAAATTTGACACAGTTATTTATAAAGTATGAGATAGGCGAGCTTGTACACATTATAAAGACTTTCTTAGTGTGATACTTAAGACTAGTGTACAACCTCCATATATATCTGAAGAAATGCAGAGTCGTTGGCAACAGTATTGGACATCACTAGAGGCAATGTCCATTTCAAAGTGCAATTCTACAAATAAACATGAAGGACCAGAGGCAGAGAGTCTTCCCATACACACTGAAGGATCTATTATATACCAAGAGCATGCAAGGAAGCTTGTAAGTATATACACTTTACACTTATATTCTGTTTTTTTTATGACATATAAAATTTGATTTCAATTTAATTTGATGTGTGAATTTTGGAATAAAAATAAATGTTTATTATGGAAAATGATAATGATATAAATGTTTGGGACCATATATGGTTATGTTGTTAAGTTAATTTCTTTGTTCAATAGGTGGTAAATATCATAAAAATAGAGGAAAAACCCTGCTTAAAATTTTTGTAAATTCTACTTCACTTATAAAATTTTATTCTGATGCAGGAAAAGTCTATGGGTAGGAAGCCTACACTCTGTCAGCTCTTTTTGCACAACCGCACTAAGAAGCATGATGGTGTGACCTTTGATAACACCCAATGTAGAGAACTTAAAGTATGTGAAATTTATGCTTTAATATTAGTTCTTAATAATTATCATTTATTAACATAAACATTGTCTCCTAATATGACCAAATACAAGAAAGTATTCAAAGACAATCTTAGCACTCTTAAACTATTGATGAGAGTGAGACATATCTTTATGTAGTAGGTCGTAAGGCTTGTCCTCTTCGGCTTAAGTTCATTTGCGAACACATGTTATTTGCAATCCTCCACATTCAATACAGTTGCATCTAGTAGGCGGTCCACATCCAATAAGAGAGTCGTTCAGCTTGAGAGCACAGTAGAGAGGCTGGCAACTCAATTGTAGTAGTCAATGGAGTACACAGTCTAGCTCTGTAATGAGATGCATGAGTTAAAAGGAAGGGACAGCACCTCATCGCAACAGTCAGAGCATCCATATTCACCAATGACATAACTTAATTGTAGCTACTCTCAAGCCATTTTGTATGAATTAGATACTTATTGTTGTAGATAATAAATTTTTATTATCTATTAAGATAATTTTTACTTTATATTATCAATCAACTCATTATTTAGACAAATTAAATATAAAAAAATCAAAATTTTATGAACAGATAACTATAGAAACTAATTATCAATCAAAATTAAATGTACAAAATGTAGGAAAAAATTAAAAAATATTATCAATGAATTTACCAACGGAATAACAATATCCATCAGTAAATTTACCGATGAAACACAACTTAGCATTGCTATATTTTTTGATGAATTTCCAAAAAATTAATCATTGCTAAATTTACCAACAAATATACAAAATTTGTCCTTAAATTTATCGACAACATAAAAGTTACTATTGCTCAATATACTGATGAAAAAGAAAATATCTGTCGGTAAATTAGCAACGGAATAGAATATTCCATCGCTAAAGATTACCTACAGTCATTTCTCCGACGACTCATGCTGTTGGTAATTTCCATCACTAACTTCACTTGCCGACAAAAAGCCTTCACATTCCATATGGTAATTTTTGTCGCTAAACCCCATTTTTGTTGTAGTGATGCTTGAGGTGTTTAACATTTATAAGGAGGAACCTCATACTAAGATTTATGGTAGAGACTTAATTTATAAGCTAGACAAACAATCTAGTTGGTGAGGTATTAATGATGAGACTCCAAAAGAAATATATCTCACAAACAACGTACTATAGATGATCAAGTGAATTTGCATCAGAATTCAAAACATGTGCATGATGAGGAAAACATAGCTAGAGCTAACAGTTTAAAAAGTGAGAAGGCAGAAATTGAGGGTTTAATTGATTCTCTATCTGACGAATTAGACAACACATATGTCATGCAATCTGATGAGTTCACTAATGATGGATTTGATCTGAAATATTTTCTAGATGGGGATAGTTTAAGTGACACTTATAATCCCATAGATTATGACAGAAGTGAAGGAGAACCGCCTAATATTGAGTTAGGAGATTATGTTGAATATGTAAGTCTCATAGCTGATGATTATGCTAATTTTTCAATTAGAAAGAAAGATGGTTACTTCATAGAGTTTGATCACATAAGTGATAATGAAAGATTAAAAGAAATAATTGATCCTTTAGGTGAGGGAAATGTTATTTCTTTTCATGAGTTGAATGAGAAGGGAATTGATAATCATGAAATTTTTACATGGTTAATTTTCTCAAATGCAATTATTTACAAGAAGGCACTTAGAATGTACTCAATTAGGAAGGGTTTGGAATAAATTCAAAAAGAATGAAAGAGATACGATTACCATAAACTGTAAAAAGATGTGTGGATAGAGGATATGCAAGCTACTATAAAAAAACTACATCTATAGAAATTAAATCCATAAAAGGTAATCCTCACAAGTGTAAATGGTCTTGTAGAAACAAAACTACAAATTCCAAATGGCTGGTGACCCAATTCATCACAGAGTTAGCAGATGACCCAAAGTAGAATGTGACTGTATTTAGGAAGGCTGTGAAACGAAAAATTAGGATTCATGTTTTTCCGTGCAAGCTCATAGAGAAAAGTGGCAAGCATTTAAATTGATCCAAGGTGAGCATAAAGATCAGTATGTTAGGTTGAGAGATTACTGTGCTACAACAGTAGAGAGGAATCTTAGATCACTTGTTGTTGTATAATTTGAAGTCCTTTCAATGAATAGAAATCTAATTTTTAAAAGACTATTATGTTTTCTATATAAAAACATGCATTTCTAGAGGGTTGTAGACCTTTGATAGGTTTAGATGGGTGCCATCTGAGAGAAGTTTTTGGGGGTCATTTATTACATGTAGTTGCAAGAGATTCAAACAACCAAATGTACCCTTTAGTTATAGCTTGTCTAGAATCAGAATGCGAGGATAGTTGGTCTTAGTTTTTAGACCTATTAACTCAAAATTTTGACTCTCTAATGGAAAAAAGAGTTGTTTTCATTTTACAAAGACAAAAGTTATGCATTTGCATTGTTCATTCCATTTACATTATTAATTTGAATTATTCTGCATAACAATGTATGTACTTGTCTTGTTTAGGGACTTTTTGAAACATTTAAGAACATAGTTCCAAGGGCTGAATATAAATTCTGTGTAAGACATCTCTATGCTAATTTTAAGTTGAGATCAAAGATAATATAGTTAGAGACATCCTTTAGGCTACTACTAGGGCTTACACTGAAGATGGATTCAATATGAAAATACTAAACATCAATTGTGAGGCTTATAATTAGCTTTCTAAGATTCCAACTTATTTGTGGGTAAGGTGTTTCTTTGCTTAACATTATCACTAAACAGTAGTAAAATATCATTACATTTATATGGTAATCTAAAAGAAAACGAACAATTTCCTTTCTTCATTACATGTGCAATCATCTGTAACTAAAAACTCATTCCAATAGAACTTTTTCTTTTATCTATTGACCTTGTTCTCTGCAGATGTTCCTTATACCTCACTCCTATGACTTGGACCTACACAAATTGACACTTGTACTAAGCTTGAAAGCTTAGTAGGGAAAAGCACTTAGTTTGGATGACCACTCATAATAGTCATCCGCCAAGCACATATATTTAGAAATATCACAACTAATATACCATAAATTCACATCCATGAACTAAACATTAATATTCAACGCTCATGTAAACAATGATGGCATACCTAAGCAAAGTTCATAATGTAAATATGCTTCAACATATTATCCATATGCCGAAAATGCACATTTATAAGCCAAATATTGGTCATTGATAAAAATTATGACTAATTGCAAATCATTACAATTCTCATTACAACCAATACAAATTCTCATCAATACCAATTATTCTTGTTATCATGCTATATTTATTATTTATGACTATTAAGTTTCCTTTCTGCATTAAGTCGTACATTTTCTATGTGTGTGGATAACGGGTACTGTGGATATTAGAAGATATCAAACTGTGAATACGCAAAAATATCAAACTGCGAATATCCGAAGGCATCAAATTATGGATAGTCGAAGGTATCAAATGGTGGATACCCAAAGGTATCGAACTGTAGACACTAGTGATGTCAAACTGTAGCAGTTGCACTGTAATCCTATAGGCATGCCCATCTATACACCACCAAGACAATAGAGTAGGCATTGTAACATTTCCTTTGACCATTCTCCAATTTCATAATTCATATATTAACAAGTCATATGATATACATTTCAAGTAATAAAATCTACATTTGCATTCATACATGTAATTTATGGCTTACCACCATTATAAGCTGAAAATTACAGTTTTATAATCATACTATACACATATGAGTAATGATTATGCATATAAATCATTTATGTACATGTAAATTTTCTTTGGAATGCGTTATGCTTAATCTTATATTCGAATTTTAGTCTCCCAATTCACGTATGGTAAGTCCTATTTCATTTATTTCTAGGCGTTTGAAAATTTTCATACACATTCATAAAAGTTCAAATAAGATGTAGTGGAAATCGGAAACGAAAACAATGCCATGGTCTTGATAAACACTCTCTCCATTCATACCACTACTACTCCTTAATATGCATATAGAAAAAGTCGTAACTGGGTTTCGAGGTCTTCTAGAAATGTTTTTCTTTGTCTTTCTATAACACTAACAATCAAACCATTTTGACTTCTAAATCATGAGACATAGGTAAAATATCACAAGTCGCTTTAAAATAGGGGCAGCATTAGCTCACCTTTATCGATCTCAATTTTCAAGCTCATAGAGCTAGAATTAAGTCAGAGTCCCTTCTAGAGATATTTATTTCAATGTCTATAATTTTATCTTAGTTACTTATTCCGAAGTGGAAATGGGAACAAATTATAATGGATTTCATAATGGGATTGCCTAAGGCTCTGATGAAAAATGATGCTATATGGGTTATAGTGGACTGATAGACTAAGTTGGCCCATTTCTTACTAGTGAGAGAGAATAATTAACTCATTAGACCAGTTGGCACGGAGGTATGTGAATGAGGTAGTGAGACTACATGGGATTTTGGTATCCATAATATCAGACAGGGTTCTCGAATTTGCTTCGAGGTTTTAGAAGAGTCTACAGTCAGCTATGGGCACGAAGTTAAACTTTAGTACTATATTTCATCCTCGAACAGATAGGCACAGTGAGAGGACAATCAAGACTATTAAGGATATGCTTAGAGCATGTGTATTGGAGTTTCAAGGAGCTTGGGATCAGTACATAGCCTTAATTGAATTTGCTTACAACAACCACAACCACAGTAGTATTAGTATGGCACCTTATAAGGTATTGTACGGTAGAAAATGTTGATCGCCTTTATATTGGGATGAGGAAGATTTGAGAATGATAGTGGCCCATAATTGATACAAGATACTGAGGATAAGGTGAAAATGATCTGAAGCCAAATCAAAGCAGAACAAGATAGATAGAAGAGTTTTGTAGATCAATATAGAAAGGATATGGAATACAGTGTAAGAGACAAAGTATTTCTGAGAGTCTCACCTTAGTGAGGAGAGTTGAGATTTGGCAAGAAGGGCAATTTAAGCTATAGGTACGTTGGTCCTTTTGAGATCATTGAGAGGGTAGGGCCATTGGAGTACAAATTAGCCTTATAGAGTGGAATGTCTCAGATACATAATATACTTCATGTGAGCATGCTTAGAAGGTATAGATCTAATCCGATGCATGTATTACCGGCTTAAGAGATTGAAGTTGCTAGTAATCTGACTTATGTTGAGGAGCTGGTCAAGATAGTGGGATATCTAAAAAAAAAGTTGAGGAATTAGGTAATTCCATTGGTTAAAGTCCTATAGAAGAACCACTCAAGTGAGGAAGCAACTTGGGAAATAGAGGGGCACATGAGAAAGTAATATCCCCACCTATTTCATCAATCAGGTAGGAATTTCAAGGATGAAATTTCTTAAGGAGGGGAGAATTGTAACATCCCATTATTCCATGATCAGGGTTAGAACCCTAGGATACCTTACACAAAGGTTTATTGAGAATTTAGTAGTACATGTGAATCATGTTGACACTCATTAAAATAATTGTACATGCATTCATTGACATTTTTCGGGTATAAGTGATTTTAATGCGATTAAAATGTGAATTGTAGATTATTTTCTTGAAAATTGAATTGGTATGTATTAAATTAATTTCGCATTTTTGGTGACATTTAAGATATTTCAGAATTTTCTGAAAATTTGGGATATTTTAAACTAGGAAAAATATAGAAATAAGAGACAAGTGGAAGTGTGACATTTGGTAGCTGATGAAGGACTAATTATGGAGTGAAAAATGGACCAATTAATGTGTGACATGTGGAACTATAGCTAACAGACAAATGGTAGCATATGTAGTACACAAATGTAAGATATGAATAGGAGACATGCGTCAAGACACAAATGAGACAGCTAAGTCACGTTTTTGGCAAGGAAATTTGATACATTTGGTTATCTTTCTCATTGTTCATCCATAACCGAAATCACCTACTCTTTTCTTTGTTCATATACCACTGAATCCTAGCTTGTTCATATGTCTTTGGTTTTTGCTTAATACGCCTTGTAAAGAAAACACTTTAGTCCATATGATGTTTTGTTTCTCTCTATTCTCATCTTTTCTTTATCCACAGAAATCTCTTATTTGCTCTCTCCACTTATGGAAATTTTTTCTAAATATCAAGTAATTTGTACTTTCATTTTCATGGAATAATGATAAATGATAAAGAGATGATGTTTTAATGTTTGTAAATGGATGCATGCGTGAGTGGTGTAGGGAGTTAAATGAAGAGTATTGAAATGCAGAAAATGTGATATAGAAAAGTATGGAATTAGGTTCTGTTTTTGGGTGGTGAATCATGCATGAATTTGTGACTTGTGGATAGAGACTACTGAACTGAAAATTGAGGTATAACTGAATCATTAACTTGAAAAGATAGAGAAATGATAGAATTTTGGCAATGAAGTATGCTGGAGTATGTTATATAGAGTGTTTTTACTAAACATACATCTGTATTTTGGCTATATCGTGATCTGTAGATATCCAAATTCAATGGATTTTGATTTATGTTAAACCAGAGACATATGGCTACAATGTTCATGAAGGAATTAAATTACAATTCTGTCCTTAAGAGTCTTGAAATTTGGCTTGAATTTCAGAACTGTGTGTTGTCATGGTATGAGAACAGTTTCTAGTACTTTGGTTGTAACTTGCATAATACTGAACCAAAATGCATTAATTTGATTTCATTTTAGAAACTTAAGACATATCGGAACATTTTATTAAAGAAGGTGTTGCTTAAATACCCCATTTTCTAGGTCATAATGGTCATACAAAACTGAACTAAAAATCTATATTGAGAAAAAATTTAGAAAATTAGAGTTGTAGGTCGAAATTTTTGTTTCAATTTCATCTTCCTCTTTCAACCCATTTTACTTATCTTTAGGGCATGAATTTGAAGAAACTAAAACAATGAAATTTGTAGATGTAGGTCTCAGTTTGACCTCTATGAAAGTGACTTGATAAAATAGTTACTAGAGCTTGAGTTATGCTTGTTTTCCTAGTACTGCCTGTGACAGGCCCTTGTGTGGGAACCTTATGTTATCTCCTAATTTTTGTGAGCTTTAGAGCTCAAATTAGTCAAATTATAAAACATAAAAAATGATTATTGATGTCGTATTAATTCTTTTGTGCAACAGTTTGGCCAGAAGATATCTTGATAAGTTTATGTAGTTATTTGAAGTCATAACTTAAAGAAGGGATTGTTTTGGATGTGTTTGAGTTCAACTATGGCAATTATGATTTGTTAAAGGAATAAGTGAGTTCTTTAATACAAGTATAATCTTTAGGACATGAATAATGTGTATAAGGTATGGATGAATGAGTATTGGAGAACATAGGGTATTTATGAATGACAATTGGGTGAATGTATGAGTACATATGTTGGTGGAAAAATTTTAGTGAATGTATAATACTAGTAAAAGATTGATGAACTTATGAATGATGAACGGAAAGTGATTAGGTTTACTTAAGGAATAAACCTAATTGCAAACTAAATTATGTACAAGTTATGATGTATAAATGATTAAGAATTGTATGTTAAAGAAACATACCCGAGAATTTGTCATGGAACATGTATAATACATGAGACATATATAAATGTGCTTATTCATTTGAATGTGCAATTTGGTAATGTGAAAATATATGTGATTGCATATAGAAAAGCACTTTGAGTGACCACTTACAGACATTGTCGGGACTTCAAGGCAATAAGCTAAAGAGAGCATTTGTGAGTAAACTAAGATGGTCTCACCTTGATTGTTTGTTTAATTTTGAATTGAATTGGTATGTGATGTATATGTACTGATTTCTAGAAATAAAATGTCTGAGGCATTTGATGTATGAATAACACATTATAAGTGTTCCTTGAATGTGAATGTGAATTGGTATGTGATGTATGTGTACTGATTTTTGGACATAAAATGTCCGAGGTGTTTGATGCACGAATAACACAATGGAAGTGTTCTTTGAATGTGAATGTGATTGACTTAAATGTGTTCTTAACTTATATGTTGAATGATGGATTAAAAGTTCAATGATGAATGTGAATTGGAAAGTGAAAATGAATGTGAATGACTGAACATAATGGTTGAATATGTGTAATACATTTCATTATAAGAATGCATGAAATATAAAGATAGTTGTGACCGGAGTTGCCAGTGAAAAACAGCTTAAAGCTCAAACATTTGTGGCAAGAGCCTATGACTCAATTTGTAAAGTGAGCCTTGTATCCCTAACGGATAAGGGACAATATGAATGAGCATGGTATCTACAATGGTTACGGGACAGTGAAAAAGGCACTTGGTCACAACAACATAATAAATGAATTTAAGGCTTATAAACATTGCATACTCATATGTTACGAATAAATTGAACAATTCCAATGTTTTGAGGAATTTTATTGTATGAAATATATGAAAGCTTATTGATGAATATGTTGCACATGATCGCAATGAAATGATGAACTGTATGTGTTTTGAAATGTGACAATTGTGAACAAAGTGTTTTGTGATATTGCATGATGATAATTGAGATAATGTGAATTATATGATAACATAAATTGCATGACAAGAGTGAACCATCGAGGATGGTTACTCAACTGAGTTCACAAAACTCAACCAAATTGCAACATTGACATTTTCTGGTTTGAGAGAGCGACGACTTAGCTTGTAATACTACTTAGAAAAGATTTTGTACAACTTTTGGATAAAAGTTATAGCCTAAAGGTCAGTCATCTTGGACAAAAGAATTAGTCTTAATTTTTGTTAATTCCTTATATATGTAGCATACATTGTAGATAGAGTTGTGAACTTTGATAGGTTGATATTGTATAAACATGGATGATGGATTTTGTTCGTTCAAGGTTACATGCTCTAAGTTTTACTATTTATAACCTTGGTAATTACCATAAGCGCACGAGTCATTCGCTTAGTACCTAAGGTGTCGATCCTATGAGGAAGGGAACTAGTCCTAAAATCTAAGGCAGCTAAGTTCACAATACCTAATTAATTAACAAAAACAGAAATTAAATTAATTAAGAATCAAATACGAGAAATTAAAGCACCAAAATAGTAAACAAATAGTAACTCACAACTAACCTGAGATTAACCGAGAAATTACCAAAGGAGAGAAAGGGGATTTAATTCAAAATTTAAAAAAACCTAACAAATTATGCAACTACCAAATTAATGGGTCTAGACGGTCTTAGGGTGAATTTTTACCCAGCTTACCCTCTCAGTTTATTACTGAATTATTACACACAGAATTGAAATCAAAATCAAGCAGCAGAAAACATAATCAATAGAATTTCATTAATCTAAAAAATTAACATCCAAAGGTGAGTATAAACACTACTCAATATTCACATAATCAACACCAACACCTATTTCAATTCTATACCATAATAAAATTGAAATACATGGAGATCCTCTTGGGAATAGAATCTCGGCAACAGTGACGGCGGGAAACTAGCTGTTCCAGGAAGTACTTCACGTCTAGCTTGTCTTTGTGACTCTCTTCCTTTGACTCCTTCCTCAATCTCTTGATCTCTCTCTACGTTCTCTCTCAAGATGACAAAATCTCACTCTTTGTAGAACTTTTTGGCTCTCTCTAATGACTGTCGACGGCTACTAGAGATTGTTCTATTTATTCTTTGGCAGCACTAAGTCAAACTCAGGGTCGAAACGATATGAAAAGTAGTCCAAAAATTGAGTTTTTGCATCAGCCCGACGCAGGGCACTTTACCCTTTCTGTCGCGAGCGTGGCTTGGAGTGCACGATCGTGTCCTAACTTGACGCTCTCTGTCAAGATTGTGGCTCAGAGTGCATGATCTTGGCATGGTTGCTTCTTTTTCTTCCTTTTCTGTCATGATCGTGGCCTATATGCATGATCGTGGCCTATGTCCTTAAGCCTGAAACTCTTTAAATCCTAACCGTTCTTCCCTATTTGCCCTACAACACTAGCAAAAACATCAAGGTACCTCAAAAAATATAATATTTAAGCTCAAGAATTCCAACTAACCCATAAACATACTTAATTAAACAAAATAACCTAATTAAATTCTAAATGCATGCTCAACACTCACTTTAACACTAAATGGATAACAAATTAAACTCTAAAACATCATGCAAAACAGAACTATCAGATTTAATGCTACATTGTAAATTTGAGTTTATGAAATGAAATGAGGACATTTTGGATTTTATATATAGTTTGATTTATGAGTTTAGTTATGATGCCATGCAATATATTGAAAGTGCGTAAGTTAGCACCATTTTCGTCAAGCATGTGCATGTACATCCGAAGGGCGTAAGTGTACGCATCAAATAGGAGTGGGGAGCTACAGTTGGTGGTATTAGAGCATGGTTGGAATCCATAGTGATATGTAGGAATGTTAAGCATAAAATAATGTGAGAAATTTGGATGGTAATTGAAGTTCTTATTTATTATAGGTCATCTGTCATAGGTGATCAAGTGGAATAATTAGCTGACATAGGACCAAAAAGAGCTTGTAGAGAGTCGTTTGTGGCTTAATCTAAGGGAATGCCTCCGAAAATTCTCATGAGAAGGGAAAGGAGGTACGATAAACTGCGAAAGCAAGGAGATGTGGACTTTTACAGAAGTACGAACCTTGTAGAGACTGGGGGATGGCTAGAAAGAACAGAGAGGATCTTTGACCAGATGGATTGTGGGTCGGACGAGAGGTTTGACTATGTAGTTTGCTTACTACAAGGCCCAGCTTACCAATGGTGGAAAACTATTCCAGGCAGTACCATCAGACTTTGTAGTTTGAGATGGGAAGACTTCCTGAGGGACTTTAAGGAGAATTACATGCCCAAGATCTACATGGAAAAAAACATGAAGGAATTTCTAGATCTGAAGTAGGGTAGTTTGTTTATGCCAAAGTATGAGGTTAAGTTCAATGAGCTGATGGGATATGTTACTGCCTTGATTCCTATTGAGGAAGACAAGTGCAGGAGATTTGAAGATAGATTGAACATGGAAATTCGAACGAGGTTAGCCATTTCTAACCTGGGTAGTTTTTCAAAACTACGTGCTACCTCGATCCGTATTGAGCAGTTTTTAAAGGATTGTAAGGCACAACATAGATTACAGTCTAGACATAAGAGGCCTAGTGAATCTTAGGTTGGTTGTGGCAGAATGTTTAGCAATCGTTAGAATCGAGCTTTTAGACCACTTACCGGATCAAGACATACAGGTTCAAAGAGAGGAGTAGTTTTGTTTAGTTTAGCAATAGCAAAGGAGCAGTACCAGGTTAGTTGTTGCATTGTGAGCATTGTGGGAAGAAGCACAATGGTGAATGTTGGAAGTTGAAAGGAGCCGGCCTTTGATATGGCTCACTTGATTATCATATCAGGCACTATTCTGTGGTGTTTGGAGCACAGTTTAGTAGGAGAGGAAGTGTGGCAATAGAAATGATGGTTCAGTAGAGTCGAGTTAGTTGGTCCAGGTAGAGAGGCCATGGTAGAGACAGAATGAGTTATAGGAGTCCTACTATCAGGACTGAGTTGCGAAGTAACCAACCGTAGTCTTAGGCCCAAGTCTATTCCATGATGAGATAAAAGGCTCAAAATTCTCTAAATGTTGTCATAGGTGTGTTACTAATATTCACATTTGAGGCTTATGCATTGCTAAATTCTAGATTTACGCATTCTTTTATTACACCGCATATTGCATCTAGGTTACAGTATGATAGAGAGTTACTGAAATGTGGATTAAAGGTGAATACATCGATAGGTAGTACCACTGTGATAAGGGAAGCCTACAAGAGGTGCTTGATCCGAATTGATTTGGCAGAATTGGAGGTAGACTTGATTGTGTTACCGCTAAAGGAAATTGATGTTATCCTAGGAATAGATTGACTCACCACTCAAAGGGCCATCTTGAATTACTATACAAAGGAGGTACTACTTGAATCTCCTAATCATCCGAGAGTAGCGTTAAGAGGTATTAACCAATAAGTGCTAGCAAGGCTGATTTCATTTATAAGTGCCTTAAGGTTGATGCAAGGGTGATGCGAGGCTTATTTGTCCCACATCATTGATACCCGAATTGAGCAGAATATGCAGGATATCCCTGTGGTTGGGAAATTCATGGATGTGTTTCTCGCTGAGTTACCCAGGTTACCTCTAGATCAGGAAACAGAGTTCGCATTTGATCTAGTTCTAGGTACTAATCCTATATCTATTCCCCCATATAGGATGGCATCTGTGGAACTGAAAGAGTTGAAGACTCAATTACAAGAGTTATTAGAAAAGGGGTTCATTAGACTCAGTGATTCACCTTGGGGAGCTCCAGTCTTATTTGTGAAGAAGAAGGATGGAACGTTGAGATTATGCATCGATTATAGGCAGCTGAATCAGGTCACAGTGAAGAACAAGTACCTGTTGCCTAGAATCGATGATTTGTTTGATCAGTTGTAGGGAGCTCAAGTGTTCACTAAGTTGGATTTGAGATCTGGGTATTATCAGCTGAAGATAGAAGAGGCTAATGTACCAAAGAGTTCTTTTAGGAGCAGGTATAGACATTATAAGTTTTTAATAATATCGTTTGGGTTGGCTAATGACCCAGCAACATTTGTGGCAATGATGAATAAGGTGTTTCGGCCCTACTTGGATGGCTTTATGATAGTGTTTATCAATGACATTTTGGTGTATTCAAAGAGCATGTTGAGCACTTGAAAGTGATACTATAGATTATGAGGGAGAAACAACTATATGCCAAATTCAATAAATGTGAGTTTTGGCTGAGTCAAGTAAAGTTTTTGGGTCATATAGTAAATGGGCATATTATTCAGGTAGATCCATTGAAGAAAGAGGCAGTCATGAAATGGGAGGCTCTAAAGAGTGTATCTGAAATTCGAAGTCTCCTAGGTTTCACCGGATATTATCTTAGGTTTTTCGAGGGGTTCTTGTTGATCTCAAGCCCTCTGACTAAACTTCTATGGAAGAATGTGGTCTTCAGATGGAATGATAAGTGTTAGCGAAGTTTTGAAGAACTGAAATATCAGTTGACTACAACACCATTGTTGACTACTCCATCAGAGACTGGTGGTTATGTAGTATACAATGATGCTTTATAGCAAGGACTGGAATGGGTGTTGATGTAGTATGGCAAGGTAATAGCCCATGCATCGAGATAATTAAGGTCTCAAGGGATAGATTATCTGGTACACGATTTAGAGCTTACTGCAGTAGTTTTTGCTCTAAAGATATGGAGACATTATTTATATGAAGAGACATTCTAGATACACACTACTCATAAAAACTTGAGGTATCTGCTGAGTTAGAAAGAGTTGAACATGAGACAGAGAAGATGGATCGAGCTGTTAACAGAATAGGACTACATAATTATTATCATCTGGGAAAAGCTAATATAGTGGCAAATGCATTAAGTAGGAAGTCGAATAGCAGTCTAGCTCAAATTTAGTTATTGAGGTTACCAAGCTTGATTTAATTGAGAGCTTTGAACATAGAGTTAAATCTAGAGAAGAATGAGATAGTAATAGCAACACCAAAGTTGAGACTGATGTTACATAATAAGATTAGAAGAGTTCAAAGTAAAGATTCTGAAAAGGTGAAATTGATTGAGAAAATTAATATGAATCTAGATTTTGAATTTGAATTGAGAGATGAAACATTGTGGTTAAAACAGAGGTTATGTGTGCCTAATTTGGATGAATTGAGAAAAGAAATTCTAGAGGAGGCGTATATAGCAGCTTATGCTATGCATCCTGGTACTACCAAGATGCATAATATGCTAAAGCAGCATTTTTGGTGGCTAAGGATGAAGAAACAAGTATAATATTATGTAGGCAAGTGTCTGGTTTGTCAGTAGATTAAGGCTAAACATCAGGCTCCAGCTTTATTCATTACCTATTCCAGAGTGGAAATGGTAATGAATCACAGTGGATTTCATTTTGGGATTGCCTAGGACTCTGAGACAAAATGATGTTATATGGGTTATCGTGGACTGATTGACTCTCATTTCTTACCCGTGAGAGAGAACAACTCACTGACTAGTTGGTATGGAAGTATGTGAATGAGGTAGTGAGACTATATAGGATTCTGGTGTCCAGAATATCGGACAGAGATCCCAGATCTACTTCGAGGATTTTGAAAAGTCTACAGTTTACTATGGGTACGAAGTTAAACTTCAATACTACATTTCATCCTCAAACAGATGGGTTTTGTGATATTGCATCATGATAATTGAGATAATATGAATTATATGATAACATAAACAGTTATATTGGATGACAAGAGTGAACCATCGAGGATGGTCACTCAACTGAGTTCGTAGAACTCAACCAAATTGTAACATTGAAATTTTTAGGTTCAAGAGAGCAACGACTTAGCTTGTAATACTATTTAAAAGAGATCTTGTATAGCTTTTGGATAAAAGTTATGGTTCAAAGGTCGGTTAGCTCAGACAAAAGAATTAGCCTTAATTTTTGTTAATTCCTTGTATATTAGCATACTTTGTAGATAGAGTTGTGGACTTTGATAGGTTGATATTGTATAAACATGGAAGATGGATTTTATTTGCTCAAGGTTACACACACTAAGTTTTACTATTTATAACCTTGGTAATTAACGCAAGCGCATGGGTCATTCGCTTAGCACCTAAGGTATCGATGCCACGAGGAAGGGAACTAGTCTTCAAATCTACCTAAGGTGTCGATGCCACGAGAAAGGGAACTAGACTTAAAATCTAAGGTAGCTAAGTTCCCAATACCTAATTAATTAACAAAAATAGAAATTAAATTAATCAAGAATCAATTATAAGAAATTAAAGCACCAAAATAGTAAACAAACAGCAACTCACAAACAATCCAAGATTAACCGAGAAATTATCAAGGGAGAGAAAGGGGATTTAATTCAAAATGTAACAAAACCTAACAAATTATGTAACTACCAAATTGATGGGCCTAGACAGTCCTAGGGCGAATTACTCTCTCTCAAGTTATAATTCTTAACCCTAATTAATAATCCCTAAATTAAATTATGGAAATTATGATCTCTTGATCTGTAATTGACCCAAAACCTCAATTAGTTGTAAATTGTCTATTAACCTACCGGGAATCTATGCTCGATCTCTCGTTACACGACTTTACCGGTTTGACTCAGTTCTCTACCTATCGATTTACCTAACTCTCATTAGCCCAAATCGATGATTTTTACCTGGCTCACCCTCTCAGTTTATTATCGAATTATTACGCACAAAATTGAAATTGAAATCACAATCAAGTAGTAGAAAACATAATCAATCAAATTTCATTAATCTTAAAAATTAACATCCAAAGGTGAGTATAAACACGACTCAATATTCACACAATCAATAGCAACACCTATTTCAATTTTATAGAATAATAAAACTAAAATACATGGAGATACTATCGGGAACGGAATCTCGGTAATGGCGAAGGTGGGAAACTACCTAGTCCGGGAAGTACTTCGCGTCTAGCTGGTCTCTGTGTCTATCTTCCTTTGTCTCTTTCCTCAATCTCTTGATTTCTCTCTACGTTCTCTCTCGGGATGACAGAATCTCACTCTTTGTAAAACCTTTTGGCTCTCTTTATTGACTGCTGATGGTTGTTAGGGATTGTTTTATTTATTCTCTGGCATCCCTAGGTAAAATTCGAGGTGGAAACAATCTGAAAATTAATCCAAAAATTGAGTTTTCGCATCAGCTAGACACAGGGTGCTTTACCCTTTCTGTCACGAGTGTGCTTTGGAGTGTACAATCATATCCTGATTTGACGCTCTTTGTCACAATTATGGCTCAGAATGCATGATCTTCGCATGGTTACTTCTTTTTCTTCCTTCTTTGTCACGACCGTGGCCTATATGCATAATCGTGGCCTATGTCCTTAAGCTTGAAACTCTTTAAATCTTCACTGTTCTTTCCTGTTTGCCCAGCAACACTAGCATAAACATCAAGGTACCTCAAAAATATAATATTTAAGCTCAAGAATTCCAACTAACCCATAAACATAATTAATTACACAAAATAACCTAATTAAATTCTAAATGCATGCTCAACACTCACTTTAACACTAAATTAATAACAAATTAAACTCTAAAACATCATGTAAAACATAAATATCAAATTTAATGCTACATTGTAAATTCGAGTTTATGAAATGAAATGAGGACATTTTGGATTTTATATATAGTGTGATTTATGATTTTAATTATTATGCCATACGATATATTGAAAGTGCATAAGTTAGCACACCATTTTTGTCAAGCATGTGCATGTACATCTGAAGGGCATAAGTGTACGCGTCAAATGGGAGTGGGGCACTACAATTGTTAAGTCAAGAGGACTTTACGATGATCAATTTTGGTGACAATCAAATAATAATAATGTTAGAAACAAATGAACATTTGACAAATGTGTTAAGTGTGCAGACGAAGTCAACATAGAAGCTAAGACACAGACGTAAAGATATAGATGTAAAGACATAAACGCAAAGACATAGATGCAAAAATATAGACGCAAAGAAGCTGATGCAAGACAAATTCAAAGTAGACGCAAAGACATAGACGGAAAGACATAGACGGAAAGACACAGACGCAAAGACATAGACGCAAAGACACAGACACAAAGACACAGACGCAAAGATATAGACGCAAACATATAGATGCAAAGAAGCAGACGCAAGATAAAGTAGACACAAGTCAAAGTAGACGCAAAGACATAGACGAAAAACATAGACGTAAAGACACAGATACAAAGACAGAGACGCAAAGACACAGACGCAAAGACATAGATGCAAAGTCACAGACACAAAGACACGGACGCAAAGACATAGACGTAAGACAAAGCAGACGCAAGACGATATAGCAGCACATCGGACGGTTACTTAGTTGGAGTTAGTTACAGAACTCAACTAAATGACGGTTATCAAGAATCAAGAAGCAGTTATCAAAGATCAAGAAGCAGTTAGAGACTTAATCTATAAATAATAGTCTCAGTCGAAGCTTTCGAGCTAATGAATGAATTTTACAAGTCTTACAACTTTGAGAAATCAATGATCTTTGAGTGCTTACTTAAAAAAGAGAATTTTTGTAGTGCGATACTGAGAGAGCTAAACTTACTGTAACAATAGCTCAAAATATCTTTTTCTACTGATAGAAAGAGAAGACAGATAGCCTGGAGAGGCTAAGATAGCTGAAAGAATACTTGGTGTAAGAGACCTCAAGAGGCTCTGGAAGGGAGGAAAGAATACTTGTAATTGTTTGGAGTATAGTGAAACACTCAGATGAACTTTGAGGACTGGACGTAGCCTACGGTTTGGGGTGAACCAGTATAAAAATCGCAGTGTTTACTTTCTATCCTTTACTTCAGTTTATTTTATTATTAAACAATTAGATAGAAGTTATTTTGCGATTTAACTTCATAATAACTTTCGTATAATCTTTGTCATACCTTCTTAACAAAAAGAGAAGCTCTTAACAAGTTTTGTATTTACAAAAAAGTTACAAAGGGATACACCATTCAACCCGCTCTTTTGTGTATCGAGTTTCCTGTACGTAAAGTCTATATTAATGTGTGATTTACTTCAACAGTATCAGAGCATGGTTGGCATCCATAAGGATATGTAGGACTGTTAAGCATGAAATAATGTGAGAATTTTGGATAGTAATTGAAGTTCTTGTTTGTTATAGGTTATCTGTCATAGGTGATCAAGTGGAATATTCAACTGACATAGGATCAAAAAGAGCCAGTAGAGAATCGTCTATGTCTTGATATGAGAGAATTCCTCCAAGAATTCCCGACAGAAGGGAAAGGGGGTACGATAACTACGAAAGCAACGGGATGTTGACTTTTACGGAAGTTGAGACCCTGCAGAAGCCTAGGCATGGCTAGAAAGAACAAAGAGGATCTTTGACTAGATGGATTGTGAGTCGGACGAGGGGTTCGACTATGGAGTTTCCTTACTGCAAGGTCAAGCTTACCAATGGTGGAAAACTATTCTAGGTAGCACCATCAAGCCTTGTAGTTTGAGATAGGAAGACTTCTTGAGGGTCTTCAAGGAGAATTACATGCCCAAGATCTACATGGATAGAAAGATGAAGGAATTTCTAGATCTGAAGTAGGTAGTTTTTCTGTGCCAGAGAATGAGTTTGAGTTCAATGAGCTGATGGGATATGCTACTAGCTTGATTCCTACTGAGGAAGACAACTGCAGGAGATTTGAAGATGAATTGAACTTGGAAATTCGAACAAGGTTAGCCATTTCTATCCTCGGTAGTTTTTCGGAACTAGATGTTGCCTCGATCTGTATTGAGCAGCTGTTAAAGGATAGTAAGGCATAACATAGATTCCAATCTAGACAGAAGAGGTCTAATGAATCTCAGGGCTGTTATGGCAGAAGGTTCAACAAGCTTTAGAATTGAGCTTTCAGATCATTGACCAGATCAAGACAGTCAGGTTCAAATAGGGGAGTAGTTTTGTTCAGTCTGGCAATAGCAAAGGTGCAGTACCGAGTCAGTTGCTGCATTGTGAGCATTATGGGGAGAAGCATAGTAGTGAATGTTGGAAGTTAACAGGAGCTTGCCTTCGGTATTGCTCACTTGATCATCATATCAGGGACTGTTCTATGGTGTTTAGAGCATAGTCTAGTAGGAGAGGAAGTGTGACAATAGAAACGAAGGTTCAACAGAGTCTAGCCAGTGGGTCTGGATAAAGAGGCCATGGTAGAGATAGAATGAGTTCTAGGAGTCCTACTATCAGGATTGAGTTGTGAAGCAACCAACCGCAATCTTAAGCCCATGTCTACACCATGACAAGAAAAAAGGATCAAGATTCTCTAAATGTTGTCGCTTGTGTGTTACTAATGTTTACATTTGAGGCTTATACACTGCTAAATCTTGGATTTAAGCATTCTTTTATTACACCACATATTGCATCTAGGTTGCATTATGATAGAGAGTTATTGAGATGTGGATTAGAGGTGAATACATCGATAGGTAGTACTACTATGATAGGGGAAGTCTGAAAGAGCTGTTTGATCCGAATTGATCAGGCAGAGTTGGAGAGAAACTTGATTTTGTTACCGCTAAAGGAAATTGATGTTGTCCTAGGAATAGATTGACTCACTACTCAAAGAGCCATCTTGAATTACTATACAAAGGAGGTACTATTTGAATCTCCTAATCAACCGAGAGTAGTATTAAGAGGTATTAGCTAAGCAGTGCTACTAGCCAGGCTGATTTCATTTATAAGTGCCTTAAGGCTGATGCAAGGGGGATGTGAAGCTTATTTGGCCCACATCATTGATATCCGAATTGAACAGAATATGCACGACATCCCTATGGTTAGGAAATTCCTGGATGTGTTTCCCGCAGAGTTACCTAGCTTACCTCTAGATCGGGAACATAGTTCACAATTGATCTAGTTCTAGGTACTAATCCTATATCTATTCCCCCATATAGGATGGCACCTATGGAACTGAAGGAGTTGAAGACTTAATTACAAGAGTTGTTAGAAAAGGGGTTCATTAGACCTAGTATTTCACCCTGGGGAGCTCCAGTGTTATTTGTGAAGAAGAAGGGTGGAACGTTGAGACTATGCATCGATTATAGGCAACTGAATCAGGTCACAGTGAAGAACATGTACCCGTTGCCTAGAATCAATGTTTTTTTAATCAGTTATAGGGGGCTCAGGTGTCCACTAAATTGCATTTGTGATCTAGGTATTATCAGCTACAGATAGAAGAGGATGATATATTGAAGAGTTCTTTTAGGAGTAGGTATAGAGATTATAATTTTTTAGTAATGACATTTGGGTTGACTAATGCTGCAACTGCATTTATGGCATTGATGAATAAGGTATTTTAGCCATACCTGGATGGCTTCGTGATAGTGTTTATTGGTGATGTTTTGGTGTATTCAGAAAGTAGAGAAGAGCATGTTGAGCACTTGAAAGTGATATTATAGATTATGAGGGAGAAATAACTATATGCCAAATTCAATAAATGTGAGTTTTGGCTGATTCAAGTAGAGTTTCTAGGTCATATAGTAAATGGGCAAGGTATTCAAGTATATCCAATGAAGATAGATGCAGTAATGAAATGGGAGGCTCCAAAGAATGTATCTGAAATCCTAAGTTTCCTAGAACTGGCTGGATATTATATTAGGTTTTTCGAGGGGTTCTCATTGATCACAAGCCCTCTAACTAAATTTCTAAGGAAGAATGTGGTCTTCAGATGAAATGATGAGTGTCAAAGAAGTTTTGAAGAACTGAACATCGATTGACTACAACACCGGTGTTGACTATTCCATCAGAGATTGGAGATCATGTAGTATACAATGATGTTTTGCAGCAAGGACTGGGATGAGTGTTGATGTAGTATGGCAAGGTGATATCCTGTGCATCGAGACAATTAAGGTCTAAAGGGATAGACTATCTGGAATATGATTTACAGCTTACTGCAGCAGTCTTTGCTCTGAAGATTTAGAGACATTGTTTATATGAAGAGACATTCTAGATATACACTTATCATAAAAGCTTGAGGTATCTACTGAGTCAAAAAGAGTTGAACATGAGACAGAGAAGATGGATCGAGCTATTAAAGGATTATGACTGCACATTTGAGTGTCATCCGGGAAAAGCTAATATAATGGCAAATGCATTAAGTAGGAAGTCAAATAGTAGTCTAGCTCAGATATAGTTACCGAGGTTACCAAGCTTGATTGAATTTTGAGCTTTGAATATGGAGTTAAATCTAGAGAAGAATGAGACATTAATAGCCACACCAAAGTTGAGACCGATGTTGCATGATAGGATTAGAAGAGTTCAAAGTAAAGATTCTGAAATGGTGAAACTGATTGAGAAAATTAAGATGAATCCAGATTTTGAATTTGAATTGAGAGATGAAACATTGTGGTTAAAATGGAGGTTGTGTGTGCCTAATGTGGATGAATTGAGAAAAGAAATTCTAGAGGAGGTGAAGTAAATCATTTGTTAATATAGAAATCACATATAATATGTAAAATACACAAGAAGGGGGTTTGAATTGTGTTAAATCATCTAAGATAGTAATCTTTAAATTCTTCTTGCTTTTCTTGAAAAAATTAAACGATTACAAAATAACGCACTTAATTCATTTAAGTAACACAACAGCAGAAATAGTATCTATTCTTCTAACAACAAGAAATTAAAGAGATCAGGTTTAGAGAATATGACACCGCGATTTATACTAGTTCACCCTTAACCTTTCGGCTACGTCTAGTGCTCAGAGTTTATTTGAGATTTCACTATCTCTTACAACTTTACAAGTATTATTTCTACTTTTCCAGAGCCTTTTCAGGTCTCTTTCATAAAGTATTCTTTACCTGCTATCTTAGCCTCTTCAAGCTCTAGCCTTCCTTTCACTTGAAAAGATATTTTTTGAGCTTTTTACACTCATGTTATAGATGTTCTTGATCTCTTTTCTTCCTTCTTTTCACTCAGGATATTTTTACAGCATACTCACCTGAGCACAAAATTATCTTTTGTAAAGTAAAATAATAGTAAAAGTAAACATTATTTTTTCTACGACTACAACTGATATTTATAGTCTAATTCTTTAACGGTCTTCTTGAGAAAACTACTTGTAGAATCTTCAGTGATCTATTATTAGTTAAGTCCGGTAACCAACTCCAACTAACTAACTGACGTTGTAAATTATTCTTCAATTTTACGTTCTTGATTTAATTTGTATGCTTCGTCTGGTGTCTTCGCTTCATCTTGTGTCTTTGTTTTAGTCTTGTGACTTCGCTTCGTCTTGTGACTTCGTCTTAGTCTTATGAATTCATCTTAGTCTTGTGACTTCATCTTAGCCAGCTCTTGAATACCGTCTTGATTTGATGATTTTTGCTAATTACATTTATCGGCGCACTTAATAAACTCATCAAAATAGTTCACACACTTCTTTTATTATTATTATTTGACTTTCATCAAAATCAATAGAAGAAGTGAAGTCTTCTTAACTTAACAATCTCCCCCTTTTTTATGATAACAAATAATAATAATATTGGAGGTAAAAATAATATTCAAATGAATAACGATAATATTCAGACGAATAATTTTCAGAAAATAATATATTTATTCAGATGAATAATGCAAGATATACAATATGTATAAAAAAAATTTGTAATACTAATTCTACTCTCCTTTATACTATTCTCCCCTTATTTTTTATTAATAAAAAAAATATGTCATTTCAGATGCTTCAAAATTTTAGAGAACATATGTTGAATATCAGTGCGAATCATCATGAGGTCTTCTTCTATAGAAACACTTAGAAGTGTTATTTACTCATGAAGATCACCCACTGAGTCACTTAGTTCATCAACCTTAGTATCAATTTCTTCAATATGTTTAGCTAAGGCTTCTTGAACTTCCTTCCGCTTGTGACTAGCTTCAATTCATTTGATGAAATTCTTCAAGAGCTCTGAATTAATGGTAGAATCTTGTAGCTTTTCACTAAGTGGATGAAGATACTTAGAGGCAGACGGTTTTCTAATTGAGTCATCTAATTCAATAATTATGATGGAGGGTAATTGGAAAGGTTGAGTTTGGTGAGGGATGTCAAGATCATCAAGTTTGGGTAGTTTGAAAATTGGTTTCCCTAGAAGGTGTAGGATATTTTTAACTGAAGGGATGAAACCTAAGGATTTAAAATGAATAAGTAAATGCACAGAGGTTTCTAAGTAAAAATTGATACCTTAAATTGTAATACTTTTGTACCTTCCTTCTGATATTGTCCCAACTACCTTGAAACTTTCATTTGTAGGAGATGTGCCAAAGTTACTTCACTGTCTACCAATGTTGGATGTCTAGGTTGTGCATCTGGTACAATCTTTATTGTTGTTCTGCTTGTCACTGGATATATTATGTAAGGATTTTTCGTCATTTCAATGGATATGTTTCTACCTTTTCATCTCGCTAAATACATACAATCTTCTTTCTTCAGGGCTTAGAAGATGTATCGTCTGATCGTTTACTATTACGGGCTCAACTTGAACCTTAGCTTTCCATTTAGAAGGTTCTCTGATAATAACTGAACCTCTGTTACGATCAGGTATTAATTCTTCTATAATCTTCATCTTCAAATCTTCTTTCTTCATTAGTTGAGAGGGATTGTAAGTTACTTACTGCTTTCCAAAAGTCTGTGATTTTTGTTAAACATCATACGATGAAACCTTCTTTTTCTGAATCAGCTTCGTCTTCTTTTGTTCTTCTGCTGACTTGGAAGAGAGTTGTTGTTGAGACTTCTTTTGCTCAAATACTAGCTTCCTTTTTATCTTTGTCTTTGCAGATGGTTGTTCTGATTGAGTCTGAGTGATAGAGACAATTACTTTGGTATGTTGTTGTTGTTGTTGTTACTCTTTTGCACTTTCAGAAACTTTACCAAGAATCAGAGTTTTTTGCTTTTTTGTTCTTATTGTTGTAAGGTCATCAATTGTGGTGACCTTCTTGACTTCTCGGGCCTTTCTAATTGGAGCGTCTCAACCTTCCTCTTTAAAGACACTTTGTGAGTTAGTTGTTGAACCTTACTTTCCTTCCTTTCAGGAATCGTCTTGGCTTGTATTGACTTATAAGATGATTGTTCAACTTTTACCTCTACTGAGATTCTTCCGGACGATTGAGGTTTTGCTTGTATTCTAGATGAAACATCTTTGTTTCCTATTTTGTCTGATTAAAAGCTCCCTCTTAGACTATGCTTTCGGTGTGAAATCTTTATCCACTTCAGCTTCAATCTTGACCCCCATTTTATGAATAGTAAAGGCATTGATAACACTCTTAATATTCAGCTTTACTCTGTTTCCTCTATCAAGTAGGATTTCAAATTCTTTAAAGAATCTTGTCGACAACATATCCTATGGTGAAGAACCACTCTTCAGATGATAATCCTCCCTAGCCTTTATCATGTAGTTCAGAATCAAGAACAAAAGATTAATAGATTGGTGTGTGAGTAGATGAAACAGACAATGTTCATCATTTATTGTCACCAAATCCTGTGGTCCTGCTCTTAGTAGAATATAGTGAAGAAGAAGTGAATAAAGAACCCAACCTTTGGAATTAGGTTTGAAGACTTCTTGACTCCTGGATTACCCGATCCATATAGTTGTCGATTGATGTTGTCTTCATTTATGTGACTTTGAGCAATTCACTTTGTATTGTTGAACAGTTTTTCCCCTTCATTTGGACACTCAATAACCTCACAATGAAATCTTGTGTGACCATCACCGTCAACCTATCTACAATTGATACCAAGGTGTTATCTACCACCTTTGTATTATTCCAGAACTGATATACTTCATTTGGATACACTGGTTCTCAGATATTGATATCCATTCGACCATCCTTCATAGAAGTGAAATCAACGAGTCTCCCATTGACAAGAGATTTCAATAATTTTCTAATCTATAATGAATAAACACTAAACACATAAATGTATTTCGCTTAAAAAAGCTAGGTTAGTATATAGAAACAATTAAGAGAAAAATATGAAATGAAAATGAGAAAGATTTTAATGTTGAGAACAGAGGATTGGTTCGTCTTTGTTGAGAGCACTTTGAAGCAAGTCGGTTACTAAGAAAATTCTAGAATGTAGAGTGTTGCAGATTTTGAGATGATTTCTTTTTATAGACACTCTTGAAAAGCTACCATTTGTAACTTCTGTGAATGATCCATAGGTAATCATAAAATTGATACTATCAAGTGAAAGTTACCGTTATTATTGCTTCTGAAAACTTACAACTTTTCTGCTTCATTAAGACGAATCATCTGGATCATGGAGTTTCAGACTAATGGTCATTTAACATTACCATCTTCAGATTTCATATGATTTCCTTGAATCTATCTTCACTTAAGGGTTTGGTGAAGATATGTGCCCATTGTTGATTCGTCTCAACAAATTGTAGATTCATGATCCCTCTCTATACATAGTCTCTTATAAAATGATATCTAACTTCAATATGCTTTGCCCTTGAGTGTTGTAGTAGATTCTTTGAGAGATTGATAGCACTTGTGTTATCACAGAAGATTGGAATTTGATCTTCTTGGATAGAATAATCTTCTAACTGATACTTTATCCATAATATTTGTGAACAACAACTTGCAGTTGACATGTATTCAACCTTTGTAGTAGATAGAGCAATTGAACTTTGCCTCTTGCTTGACCAAGAAATTAAATTATGACCAAGAAAGTGACAACCTCCATTTGTACTCTTTCTGTCAATCTTATCTCCAACATAATCAGCATCACAGTAGCCAATTGACCTAAAATCTTTTCCTTCTCATATATTAAGTAAAGATTAGTAGAACTTGCCAAGTATCTTAATATTCTTTTAACAACAAAATAATGAAATTCTCTAGGATTTGCTTGAAATCTTGCACACAAACAAACACTAAACATTATATTAGGTCTGCTTGTAGTTAGGTAAAGATAAGATCCAATAATTCCTCTAAAAAGAGTTTGATCAATCTTCTTACCAGATTCATCCTTAGATAAGACGATTGAAGGATGCACAGGAGTTGACATTGGTTTAACATTTTCCATTTTATATTTCACTAAAAGTTTTTTGATATACTTTTTTTAATGAATAAAAATCTTTCCTTTAGATTGTTTAATATGTAAACCAAGAAAGAACTTTAATTCACCCATCATACTCATTTCAAATTCACTTTTCATAAGAATCTCAAAACTTGAACATAACTTTTTAGAAGTTGCACCAAAAATGATATCATCCACATATATTTGCACAACAACAAAATCATTTTTAATACGTTTCCAAAATAAAGTTTTATCAACTTGACCTTTAATAAAGTCACTTTTAATCGAAAATGAACTAAGATGACCATACCATGCACGAGGTGCTTGTTTCAATCCATACAAAGCTTTATGAAGTTTATACACATAATCTGGTTTATCAATGTCTTCAAAACTAGGGGGTTGTTTTACATAAACTTCTTCATCTATAAAACCATTCAAAAAAGTACATTTCACATCCATTTGAAATAGTTTTATATCATGAAAAACAACATATGCAAGTAAGATCTAGTTCTCATTCCTTCTGATGTTTCTCCTATAATCAGGTTTTCTAGGTGAGAAGATTTATATCTCCAGTCTTTTCTTAAGCTAATGTTTTGAGAAATATCTAATACTTTATCAAATGGATTGTCTGATAGTGAAAAGTCTGGGTTACTAACTAAGGGAGTAGATAAAGTTTCATCATCAGAATTGTCTCTCTTATCTAGATGAGAATCATTATTAAACTTTACATACATAGATTCTTCAATAGATTTAGATGCAAGATTATAAACTCTATAAGCTTTAGAACTAATATAATAACCTAGAAAAATTCCTGAATTGATCTTAAAATTGAATTTATCCAAATTTTCTTTTGTATTCAAAATAGTGCATTTGCAACCTAAAGGATGAAAGTAAGAAATATTTGGCTTTCTTCCTTTCCATAGTTCATATGGAGTTTTATCTAAAATAGGTCACATAAATACCTTATTTTGAGTATAACAAGTTGTATTTACAACTTCTACCTAGAAGTACTTAGGAAAATTCATTTCACATAGCATAGTCTTTGCCATTTCCTGAGTCGTCTTGTTCTTTCTTTTTACAACTCCATTTTGTTGAGGAGTTCTAGGAGCAAAGAAATTATGGAAAATTCCATTCTCTTCACAAAACATTTTGA
>JAOSBN010117892.1:6421-26573 GCA_027563595.1 Erythroxylum suave | reverse complement strand
CTTCCTGTTCCATATTGCTTGAACAAGAGAAGGTTTTTTGCCCCTGGAAAGAGCCTGATCGAACAGCTTTGAAGCGGATCTCTCAGCTGGAAGACTCTAGCGTGTGAAGCGAGCGTCTTTGTGACAAACTTGTGATCGATGATGCTGTCATGGTGTTTGGTTCCGACAATAGAATCACGAGCAGATGGTAGTATCTGAATCTGTACCGTACAACAACTTTCTGGCATAGTACCAGCGGTCGAGAGATACTCCTGACAAGATGCGGCACTAGGGCAATACACCACTACCACGCTAGGATTCCGATCACCGCATCCTGATGCGTCAAGACGCCAGTCTGTCTGTCGGACTACATACCACGTACAGCAGGCACCTGCTTCAACCTCTGCTGGAACTTCAACACGTTCTCTGGGTCGATCTTGGTGTAATGCTCGCCATCCACCTCGTGGAACCGGAGGTAATCCGACACAAAGTCCTTCCACTTGTTGAGTTTGTGCTCACGATATTCTTCCCGAGTTTGTGCGACATCTTTTAGCGGTTGACAGTAAAGCACGTCCATGTGCGGCACGCTGCCGGATGGTTCGTACTCTCATCTGATTCTTTGTAGAGACCATGCAACGTTGACCCAGGTGAGTAAGGAATGAAAGTGGTGGCGAGCTTCTGGCAGGGTTGTCGGTCGCTGCTCTCTAAAGGTGTATTTAGCTGTTGAGATTTGTCGAGTCCTTGTCCTTGTAGTCGACTGGCAAGCTCTTCTAATTGTTCTTCGGTGATGATCTCGCAGAAATGAGAGATGTGAAGTAGAGTGGCTGTCCAGTCGAGTTTCCGCATTCGATCTTTGATGTGTGGGGGTAAATTGAATGTTCCAAGGAAGCGGATCTGGTCGCCATCAGTCTGCATCTTTTCGGCTAATTCGAATGCTAGCACACTGCCGTATAAGTGTCCTGCTATCGCATATGGTCCGCTAGGTTGTTTTGCTTTGATTGCCCTATGGTAAGTGTTCACAATCTCGTCCAGATCTCCGAAAGTTGCCTCCCCTGGGTTGAAGCCGCAAGGTCGCAAGGCGTATATCGTTTGGCCGGGGAAGTACTTGGCCAATCTCAGGAAGACCAAGACCTCGCCGACTCCGGGATGAAACAGCCACAACGGAGTGTCACGACCTTCTTTCTGTAAGACAACTACAGGGTCATATCATCTTCAGCGACCGGTTGGTCTCCGAGGACAAATCTCCTGGGCTTTGAGGTCTGCGCATATGAGCCCTCTATGTCTTCGACTGCGAAAAGGTCAAGAGTGTCGCCATCGAGGAGATCTTCGGATATGAAGTTGTGGCTGGTCAATACTACTGACTCAAGCGACAACTTCCGCAGGTATGCAAAATGTGCAAGTCGACTATTCGTATTGTTTGCCAGAGATGTCGACATGACAGGGATACATCCAGCGGAGACGGCGGCCCAGAACCATACGACATTCCTAAATTAGCCATGGAGGTGAATGAGGACGATCTTACGACGGCATGGAATCCCGCTGCGTTGCAGTAGGCTGGCCGGGTGTTTAGCCGACGTACAAAGACTACTGTAAGTCATCGTTAAGGGCTCCGGTGTTCCATCTTGATAGACTATCAGGTGTGCTTCGCCTCTGAAATCAAAATCGAGCAAGGTGGCTATGTGCGATGACCCGACCCGGTCCATCTTGGTTGATAAAACGGCTTGTGATAGGATCGAGAGATGGAAGCTCGAAGTCGTAAGTCAGCACGAGACGCAAGCTGGACGTGCGGACGGTGAGAGAGACAGCATATGTACTGCTGATGGATAGTGCCTGAATGACACATCAGCCAAGGGTAGCGATTGAAGAGGTGCATCCATCCTCGAATGGTGTTTTGGTGCGGAGCTCTACAAGAGATAGCCGCGAATGACCAACGCAGCCTCATAGAGTCAACTTTCTAGTAAAATTCAGCTGCCACGCGAATCTTCAGCGTCCACATTTCTCTAAAATGTCCGTAGAGAGATCGATCAATCACACTGGCTCGCATTGAAACTTCGAGAAACCGGTATTGAAGATTCTCGGCGGCGTTTTGCATACAATCTCATCTCAGAAAGCTTGTAGCTCGACGTGTCATGGTGTAATTAGTGCTCGAATGGTTTCGATGCTGCTCCGACAGCTTGAGAAGGCAGTACTGTCATGATCCCGCTGAATCATGTCGCGGCCCAGCACTTCCCTACAGGATCAATCGGACTGTCGAGGCACCAGTCACTTACTGTACGATATGCTACATCCCAAACCAAAAGCGGTTTGATAGAAGTCAAACAACCTTGACGATCTGGGTCCCACCATTCCGACCCAAGCAACACTAGACCACTCTCCCTGCCGTTGCAGCCCTATTCGCCCACGCATTATTCCCCGACCTCTGCATACACCACCTCCTCGCGCTCCTCGCCTTGCATCTGCCGCAATACCTGTAGATCGAAGCAATCATGTCTTAGTGGACCTATGCGGCAAGTGTTGCAATTGTGGCACCAGCACATCTGTCATATCAACCAAGCCTGACAATCATGTCTCTGACTTCACGATCTGCCTTGCGTATGGTGTCGTCTGGGTGACTGGCCGCGGACACGAGTCGTCCCGCGTCTTCAAGGAAGAGCTTTCGCGGATGGCACAGGGCGGCAAGTGAGTTGCCTGCTGCGAGAAGAGATATGCCACTGTGGCCGCGGAGCCCGCAAACAGCGTGCTCCAACGATGTGGCACAGCTCTTGGAGCGTACGTGTATGCTATGACGAAGGATCGTGGACATGTTTGTTACAGCCATTTGTCGATGCGCTGATGCATTGACTCTCACGTACTGGTCCGATATATGGTATGTGACGATGACATCTGGCTATGCGGTTCTTGCCCTTGCAGGATGTCAGTCACCACTGACGTGAGTTGCATGATGCTGATCGTGATCTCTTCAGACAGCCCGGCCAGTACCTGATTCATATGAGCCCTCAATCAGATGATCTCCAGATAGCGAAACACATTCGTACACTCATGCAGTTTGCCTGGAGTCAAGCTCAAAAGCCTCAATAGCCTCAATCGTATTACAATCAAGAGGAACAGAACATTTCTGCTCGACTTGCTGCCCTCAGAGTACATTGACATCAAGCACGAGATTCTCCGGTATGCTCGGAATCATCAACTTGATAGCGGCCGCATCTACTTTTCTCCTTGTTTACGAGACGGGATGGATATGTTACTGCCATTGGTTCCATCCACTTCGATCTGTGCCAGGACCATTTCTCGCAAGCATAACCAGGGCGTGGCTTGTTTATCACATCGCAAAAGGCGATATGCACCTTACTCAGCGGAAACTGCACATGAGATATGGCACGATCATCCTCGGCTCAATACGTTCACGTGCTGACGCTTGCAACAGGTCCACTGGTACGTGTTGCCCCTGACGAAGCCACTTGCGCAGACCCAGAAACCATCGAGGTAAGAATGGAAGCGAAATGCATTTGAACTGCGACTCACGACTGCAGACCATCTATGGCCACAAATCTGGTTTCACAAAGGTCAAGAGTGTGCGTCAATTTCATTGAGCAAGACTGATGTCCTCAGACTACATGCTATTCGGCATGGTCACCACCCAACAATGGGTATCCCGGACACTTTCCGACCTTAGACGAAAAGCAGCACACAGAACGTCGTCGGATCGTCAGCCACATCTATTCCATGTCGAGCGTACTTGAGTCTGAGAAGGAGATCGACTTGTGCACCCAACAATTCTGTGATATCCTGGATGAAATGTCCGAGGAGAAACTCACTATCGATCTGAGTCTTTGGCTGAACATGTAAGAATTTGACACGTGTGTTAGCAGCTCGTCCATGCAGTCATGGGGCTGAGAGAGATGATTGCTGACAAGTCGGCTGATCTAGGTATGCTTTTGACGTTCTCGGAGAGCTTTTTTATGGCCGGACGTTCGGCTTCTTGACCGAGCGTAAAGACGTCGGTGGGTACATGCACGCAATTCACCAACTACTTCCGACATTTACCATTGGTGGCACGTTGCCCTCGTATTTTACGGTGCCTTATTTTGTTCTGTCGAACGCCGTCCGTGCCAGCCTCCGAGGATCTTTCGCAGCAATAGGAGATCTGTCCGAAGCCTCTCACAGTCTGGTAAAGAAGCGCGAGCGGGAGTTCGAAGAAGTGGACGATGACAGACATGACATGCTCCGCAAGATGTTTGCAGCGAGCAAGGAGAAGGAAGAAAAGATTAAGTTCGGCTTTGACGAGATCCTTGTTGAGTCTCATAGCTCGATGTAAGTAGATGCGGAAGACGCATAGCCGTACACCCTGGGAAATATGTACCTTGCACTGACCGCGTTGACAGCTTTGCTGGTGCCGATACCACTGCAATAGCCATAGTCAGCATCATGTACTATCTCATTCGTACTCCTACGGCCTATGAAAAGCTGCTCGCCGAACTCGACAAAGCAGCAGAACAAGCAGAGCTCTCAGATCCAGCCAGCTACTCGGAAGCAATGAGGCTTCCCTACCTCCGAGCTTGTATCAATGAAGCTATGCGTATGCATCCTAGCATTGGTCTTACCATGCCACGACGCGTCCCGCCAGGCGGTGCAAGTATTCGTGGGATTCATTTCCCCGAGGGCTACACCGTCGGCGTCAATCCGGCCATCGTACAGTATGATCGGGGGGTGTTCGGACCCGATGCCGATTCATTCTGTCCTGAGCGTTGGATCGAAGGAGATGCCACGGTCATGGAGCGAGCTATGCTTTCGTTTGGAAGTGGACGACGCACCTGTATCGGAAAGAATGTAAGTCGTTCGTTTGGAACGTCGTGGCATGCTCTAGCCTTGCTAACAGAGACGATCAGGTAGCACTCAGCCAGGTCTACAAACTCGTACCTCAATTGGTGAGAAAATTCAGGTTTCGTCTTGCTGACAATATGAAGACATTGCAATCACAGAACTATTGGTTCAACCGCCCTCTGAGCGTTGACGTTATCGTGGAGAAACGAGGGACCCAATCGATCTGGTTTGCGTAATGCTCTGACAGCCATGCGTATGAACTCACTTGCGATCCTTACAACGTTCAGACATGAAAGGGAGAGTCATGCACATGAGAGGATCAATGCCATTCAATATTGCTCGAGAACTTAGTGCCAGTAGACTGGCTCGTCAATCTCTGCAAGTATCAACCGATGATGGCTCATAGGTGGCATTTATCTGCACAGGCATCCCATGTCGTACAACGTCCCTCTGCCCTTTCTGACATCACCAGGCGCAGCCTTCTACCAGGATGATCACGTGCCGCACCCGCCTTGTCGCGGAAGTTACAGATCATGTCAAAGACCCCTGCGGCTCATGCAACCAGCTCTTACCCTCGTAGCTCTTGACCTGCAATTCAGTCCGTCAGCCCATGTATGGTTGTATCGCATGAGTAGAAGCTGCGTCACTGTTGTGCGTCTTCAGCAAGCTGAAGATGCATGTGCTAGTCCTGTATGGTGCCGCCTGAGCGTGAGTGTTGTCCATGGTAATGTGACTTATGGTCTTTCCGGACTGGACGACGTTGTGCTTCTATCACTGACTCGTCATTGTTCTGCATCTGAAACTTGGTCCCGGGCCATAGCTGTGGACAGTTTCTAAGGACTTCAGAAGCTTGCTACTCAAGCTGAGATCTCACCCTGGATCCTCACCACCATAGCTGTCATCTTGTGCGTGCTGCGTAGGTCGCATCCTTCTTCTGTGGCGTCGAGGCTGGTTTGCGGGAAGATATTATCCTTCTGGCTTCGTCGATAAGGAGGTACTGCGTGGTCTACTACCACTTACTGACCGCCCCCTTTGGAGTTTCGACGTATTTAGAAAAGACACGTTTCAGAAAGCAGTCTATTCCATTCGTCAGTTGGGGCCCAGTAACTCGAAGATTCGAATTTTTTGACGGCAGCTTTCTGGACTATACTTACAGCTTGCTGGGCAGAATTCACCATCATGGTACCCAAGCTTGCAGTTTGCTTGTCGCTCAGACATATTTTCAACCCAAAACTTTGGGCGCGTAATCCTTGGTCAACGACCTGAAGTATCCTGACGCACGAAGTGACTTGGTCTCTGCATCACTGTATTGGTCTGTCGATGATGGTGGTGAGTAGATCTGACACCACATGATCCGTGGATCATTATCTATCAGAGACTGCTATGCCGCAGTGGGTGCTGCCATCCCAGATCTGGCATGTGCCGTTCACCCAGTAGCTGTCGTCTAGAAGTTATAGATACTTTTGAAAAGGCGTCTCTTGACCAGGGCAGCGATGAGCCTGGGCGCGGTGTAAGTCTCATGGTTGACACTCGAGGGGCGTTGGTCGCTACATCTTCGCAGCGTGGCATGTTCAAACACCGAACACTTGGTTATCTTGTTGGTGGAGCTCGATAGTGCTAGCGGTGGGAGCAATATACTATATCGGCACAAACTCTAGGCTATGGGTGCGTGGCACAGTCAGTACTACCGCCTGAAGTACTAGAATCTTGCACCTCGCCCAGGCCTTACGCAAGCCCGCAACCACGCATAACTTGCCATTGTAGTTGAAATTGCAACACTCTGACCCTTGACGGAATAGCTAGCCAGCCGGCTAGATGAGGATCCTGGTGCTGACGAACAAGAAGAGTTGGCTAATTGAACCGTGAGGGTGATCTAAGCGCTCTGGGGGTGAGTTTGGGTTGATCAATAGGCGAGCCAAAGCAGCGTCACCCTAAGCTACAGGTGGTGATGAACTGGCTGCAGATTTCCTCCAGCTTGGCAATTTTGAAGCATTTGCGTACATTTTTTGTATCGTTACTCACCTCTGTCAGGAAGGACCTAGCAAGTTCCTCGGTGCACTGGTCGACGTCAAGGCTGTCTGCTCTTTTGATATGCTATCATGAGTGACAGAAGACGTATCAATGGCCCTGGCGGTGGTACGAGCCCTGCAGTCTTCCTCAGCAACAGGAGCCTTCTGAATAAGCCAGAGCGCAAGCGACAGCCAAACGAATTACGCAGAATCTGTAAGTAGACTACCTGCCTTCTGAGCTGCGATATCTGATTTTGGCAAGTTTTAAGAACTAGCCTAATTCCAGCGGCCAGTGGCTCTGCCTACCTCGAACTCGAAGCGCCAGCAGCCAACAGCATCACGTTCATTCCATCATCGTCCACGATCAAACTGTCCTGTTCAGTCCATGGGCCCAAACCGCTTACTCGCAATGCATCATTCTCCCCGAATCTACAGCTCTCGGCGTCTATCAAATTCGCACCTTTTGCCACCAGACAGAGACGAGGTTACGTGCGCGACAGCACAGAAAGAGATTTGGGTTCGCACCTGGAGAACGCTTTGAAGGGAGTTATCGTTCCGGACAGGTGGCCCAAGAGCGGCATCGAGATCGCCGTAACTGTGCTTGAGGGTGAGGAAGATTGTCTCTGGGCTCAAGAGCAAGGTGAAGAGCATGGCGTGGCAGGTGTGGGCCTGATGAATGTGTTAGCTGGAAGCATCACTGTGGCTACAGCAGCGTTGGTCGATGCTGGGATCGACTGTCTGGATCTGCTCACAGGCGGAGTCGCAGCATTTACAGAATCAACTGCTCAAACCACAACAGAAGTTCTAGACCCATGTCCGTCCGAGCACGAAGAGCTGACTTCCGCATGTGTGGTGGCTTACCTTCCGTCCAGAGATGAAGTCACGGAAGTATGGTGCAAGGGACGTCTCTCAGCATCCTCCAGCGACATCGAGTCATTCGAGAAACTCCTGAACGCTGCCGTCAAATCTGCTCGCGGATCTTATAACATTTTGGCCGATGTGTTAAGGGAATCTGCAGCGGCAAAGCTTGAGCAGCCCACTGCAGTGAAAAGTTCGAGCACAGGCAAGAGCAATATCACTACGGGTGATGTGGAGATGCAAACTTGAATCGCGAATATTCGAGAAGACTCAATGTCATCTATCACGGGTAGCACCGAATGTCTCACACACTCAAATTCTAACAGCAGGTAAGAACAGACAGATGTTCCAGCTGAGCCACAAAACTCAAGACAGTCGAGGTCAGAGTACGAGATACACAGGACAGCTACTAATGACCTCGACATGCGGTATGCATTTATCCAAGTCTTGTAGGACATATCCTGAAACCCGGAGATTTCAGCGGTATGCCTTGCCATAGTAATTATCGAGAAGAGCCAGCATTCCTGAGCCAACGCAACACTGACATGCACATACCAGATTTATGTGAAGCGAATGTTATCAAGTTTGAGCTCACGGACGGCCGAAGAGACAAAGTCTCCCAGCAATCGTCGGAAAATGTCTTGACAATACCACGTACATACAGTTTTTTCCATTACACCACACGTCACGAGACATCATACCCCCCAAAAGAGCTGTCTTGTGGATCGCCCTGGCGACCTCGAGTTCGCAGGTGTCTCGCAGTGATGTCAGCAAGGGATGTGTCCTCATCACAGGGAGTCGAATGGAATGTGGCGGTGGGCACACACTCTAAGTCGGCTAAACACGGCTCGTGTCCTGGGCTTTTGACTGGTTCGCAGAGTGTGTCAATTCCCCTGGTATTGGTATGTTTTGCTTTCTATCATAACACCTGTGAGCTTTCTTGCTTTTGAACCCATGTTGTACCGTATTCATCCAGTAGTATGATCTTATGAGATCATATCTTCGCTTGGCTTAGCTCAACTGCCGTAGCCAGTCCGCCGTTGCATGACTCGTAACATGGTTTGGGTGCAGGGATGCGTATCAAGAGCCAAGGTATACATGGGAGTCTTCTAGTCGGCCACGAGGCATGTATGCAAGGACACTGAGATTGACCATAGGAGAGACTGTGAGAACACAGAAGACATTTGTACATGATAATAGACACAGGAAAATTGTCTTATAGCTAATGGCTATATCGTTCAGAGCTCGTTTACTCAGTCCACTAAGCAATGGTCACCAAGCTTCGTCCCAAAAGCATCAAAGCGCTTAATTCCAAGGCCCTGAACCAGATGAGCATCGTGGACTCGAGATAGCATTGCTGGTCGCGGCTGCGTCACTGTCCAGAGTTGGAGATTCGCGAAACCTTCACGGTCGAGGCTGGTTTGCACTGAATACCGTGACACCAGTAAGTGTTCCATGGTTCCGTGGTCGGACCGTCTTTATCCATGGCGATTGTCAGCACCAATCGATCTCGACCAATCACATAGGCCACGCACGAGCACTGGGTCTGGCGTAGATCGTGTTAGACACTCCAGTATTGGATACCGTCTTCCACAGACCGTTGGCCGCTGCATAAACATCGAAAGGCATTGTGGAACAACTGCTGATTCTTTGTACGGTTCAAGAAGTGTGGTTGATGCTACTCAGTCGAAGCAGGGGAGGAGCTGAATCTATACCCCATCGAACCCTTCGTCAGGCTCATGAGAGGGGTTGCAGCCTGTCACTACAGAAGCTCGTATACCCAAATCTAATGGCTGGGCCTGTCGGCAACTTGAGCACTGCTGCAGCAGAATTCTGGGAGGGTGCGTGATGGTGACCCAAGACGAGCAGAAGTCAAGACTCAAAAATCACTCACACGTGCCATCCACGAGTTTGAGATGTGGTTCCACGTGCCGCGTCAGAATTGTGGTGTCGAAGATGAACGGTCATGAATGATTGCCCTGCTGACCTGTCGATCATGTCGAATGCAGCTAGCAAAAGTTCTCCGTTCAACTTCATACACAGTAGGGATTGTGCTCCTCTCCCATTGGTCCAGGGACAGGGCCTGGAACGAGGAGTGAGGTCCATTGTTCCTTCGCCAAAGTGGGGATTGGTGTTCAAATCGTGCTAGTCGATTCTTATAGGCGATGTTTGAGAAACATTGCGTCCTCAACACAGCCCGAAGACATGTCCTCTTCGCCTGCTTATGTTCGTTCGTTTCATTGATGGCGGATGAGGCGAACACGAAGTGCTCCAACGACACAGAAGGCGTCTTACCGGACTAGCAAGAGAACCCGAGGTTCATGCACCTGAAAAGTTTGAATGATTCGTCGCTTCCTCGCTCATAGTATCTTTTCGGGCGGAAGATTAAGTGACGTCTAGAAGCGCAGACAAGGGCCTTCACACATACGCTCCAGCAAATTTGACCTCAACCATGGAATGGTGTTTGGACATGAACACATTGGATCTTGTGGCGCTACACACTCTGCCTCTCTCCGCTCCTGGGTTATTCGCTACAGCCGTCTTTGTAAGACTCGGATCCCAATTATCATCTTTATCAGTGTCGCTGGTAGTGCGACGATCTTCGCAATACTTGAGCCCGGAAAAGGTCAGTATCAATCGAACGATAGCTTGGGACACGTACTGGCCGACGACACTGAGGGTGAGATGAAAGAGCTCAAAGTATTCGCTGTGCTGAGATCCATGATTGGTGAGGCTGTCAGATGCCGCTAGCAAAAGTTCGGTGGAGTCGTTCTTAGCTTTCATGCAGGGCAAGCAGTGTGCATCACTCCACTCGATCTAGAAAACCTGGCGTGTGCAACTTGACTTGAATGTTGATGCCTTGCCTGATGATGTCTTGCCTTATGATAAGATCCATTTCACAGCAAGGTCGAGTGTCAGATCTCTTTCTCTGGAGCAATAGTATGTAGATCTGAATTGCGAACGGAATGCCCATGAATAGCGATGTGACAGGTGATAGTGTCATAGAGGAAGGAGCCAGTACACCTGTCGTCTTGAACCCTCCAAGAGAAGAGTGGCTGTCGATCAAATCCAAATTCATACGACTGTATTGCATAGAGCGGAAGAAGTTGAATTTAGTTCGACTGCAATTGCAAGAGGAAAACAAGTTTTCGGCGAGGTGGGACGATCTTTATGTTTGATGATCTCAAGCTTTATGCTAACAAATCCAGTGAAAATGCATTCAAGAGGAAAATTCATGAGTGGAATTTACGAAGACGCTGTACCGCGGCTGAGAAAGACCTGCTCTCGAGACACAAGACTGCAGACTGTGGGGGATCTTGTCAGGTGTGCTCCGTGCTCACACGCTGGCAGCTGATAGACCAGTCAAAGATTCAAAGACACAAGGCGGCAAAGAGAAAAAAGTCATCACATATGCCTGTGTTCGTGTTACAGTCAAAGCCGATACTAATGCCAGCTCCCCGTGACCCTACGCAGAATGCTCTACGCGCCGCTCAAGATCTTTGGCTCTGTCAAGCAGGCTTAGAACTGAGAAATGCCGGGAACAACGGATGGTGCGGTGCTGCCACCGCGTTGGTTATAAAGTTAAACGATGTCACCACCCATCTATCAGTGTCTGGCGGTACGTTGGTAGCCAAGGCAAAGATGGTCGATTTCTGCCGTTCCTTGAACGACAGTATCGTTGATCACCCCCTAGGAGTGCTTCTTGCTGCCTTCGAACAACCGCCAATCGCGAATGGAAGCTCTATCCAAGAACGCAAGCAAATCTCTTCCACGCTATGAGGGAGAAGATCATGACAAACCAGCAGATCGATCCTTGTTTATACCACATCTTTGATGCTATGCAGTCAGTGGATTCTTCGAGGATATTGGTACCTCAAATGCTGCTCTTGCAGATCCAAACTCTATTAAGCAATTTCGGAGCACACACCAGTCTCTTCATGGGTTGGTATGCAGACGCCATTCTGGATCTCGTCAACTGCGGACGGGCTCCAGAGGGCCTGGGGCTAGCTTCTGCCTTACCTCAGACCATAGGACCGCATCACATGAAGCAATGTGAAGCCTTGCATCTCATCTCGCGATGCCAATTCGAAGTCGGAACTTACCACGAAGCCATACTGAATGGTGACAAGATACCACGGGACAGTCAACCTTTCGTCGACATGGGCAATGAGTCTTACGCATACATGTACATCAACACATGCCATGTGCTGGCACGGTGCTTCGAGGCTCTCGCCGATCGTGAAAGCGTCGTGACGAATAGAAGACGTGCTTACGACACAGCTCTCGGAACCTTCGGTCGACACGCTAGCAACACGGTGTATCATCGTGACAAACTCGACCGTGTCTTGCAGCTCCTCGGATCGCACCACCGTCCCCAACCTGCCGCACCTAGACTCGTCGTGGGGCTGGAGATCGAGTAAAGTTACCTCTTTTGTGCCGTACGAAATGTCTTACACTGGAACAGCCGCTGCCCGTGGTAGGTCGTGTACGCACGTTGATGCTCACGTCTACTCTGCATTGTGTCTTGCGTTGGTGCGTCAATAAGGATTCATTGAGCGCCGCCTGGGCTGGTCGTCACAGTGAATAAATGTCTTGGCGCCAAACACGAGAGAACTCGTTCGTGTGATTCAACAGGCTGTGTAGAATGTTATGCACGAACCTACAAGCGTGGGCGATAGTACAAGGTCACGTCGGAACATAATCTCAAGTAAAGGTGAGCACAATGATGTGAAGATGCCATAGTTATTATTATACCGCATTCATAGTGTCTCCAAGTCTCATTAGTACATTAATTCTCGTGAAAGCGACTGATAAGCCACAAGCACCATGTCAATAGACGTATTCACCAACAAACGCTCCGATGCTCCTCCGCACGGTTGATGCACTGGTATCATGACTCCGAAAAGTAAATCATATCGATCGTGTTCAAAACCTGACAAGGCTGTTGCGACCTTGTCAGATTTTTGTGATTAGTAGTGTTATTGGTACAAGACCCTCGACTCGAGTCTTCACTCGCCGATTAGTAGTTGGTGGCTTGACCATAACCTGGCTGGCCGTACTTGGGCTCGGTCTGGTACTGCGTATTTCCAATGGTAGTGGAAGTCTCACCGGACGGACGGGTGTCGTGGGTGGCAGGGAGGGCAGTCGCGGCCTCAGCATCCTTGGTGTTGTGGACGTTGCGGTTGCGCTTCCAGAAGGCGGTACGGCCGCTACCCTTGGTGTAGTTGTTGGCAGGGGATGGGCCGTAGCGCTTCTCCTTGCGGTGGTGGCGGACCAACGCGACCTGGTAGACGGCGGTGCAGAGGAAGAGGAAGATGTTGATGATGCTGACGGCGAAGACGGCGGTGTTCAAGCGGCACGCGGTGTGCAGGTTGGGGAAGTAGGTGACGTTCTCGCCGTTGTCGAAGCCGAAGCCGTTGGCGCCGTAGCCCTGAGACGAGGAGTCGGCGGGACCGTTGCCCAGAGGAGTCTGGACGTAGCCGGTGCAGCTGTTGGCGCCGTGGCGGGTGAGGATGGCGATGGCGATGAAGCAGCCGACGAAGCAGATGTCGAGGACGATGGCGATGAAGCCGAAGAAGGCCACGCCGCCAAGGCAGAGGGTGAAGACGAGGCCGAAGATGGTGTAGAGGACTGCAGCGCCCGACATGCCTTCCACGGCTTGCTTCCAGCGCGCGATGGGGAGGTCATGGTCGGCCAGCACGGCGAGGAAGTATGAGTAGATGCCCAGCGCGACGGCTGCGGCGCAAAACTCGATGCCGCGAAGGACAATGGCGCCTATGCGCAGGAAGAGACCACCGAGAGCCATGGCGAGTGTAGTTTGAGAGAAATGAAAGTGTTAGGATGGCAGGATTGTCGCTGGTATGGAGTTGTTGGACGGTCGCGAGGAAAATGTGGTCGGGCAGGGGGCTTCTTGTACCTGAACAGCCCTGACAGGTGACAGCACGCTGAAGCAAGGGACTGACGAGCAAAATGACGCTACAGCAGCACAAGCGCATGGCTGATCCTGTTGTTTCCGCCATGACGTCGCGTCCCGTGGCTTGACCACCCTGCAAAACCTGGAGGCACCTTGGCATAATCTCGGGAGTTGAGATGGAGCGCCAATGAGAATTTTTCCTGCTCGACATGCCTGCATCACTAGCTGTCAATCGTGGCGCCCGCCACGGGGAAGAATGCAGGACGCTGTGGCGGTGTCGGCGCCAATCACTCGATAAGGTTCGGCTGGTGGCGGAGCTGTGTTGGGGAGAACGAGGTCAAATGTTTGCGCTGTCAACGTTTCAACACATTACGTCAACGGGCAGCCTCTTACACAATCCGTTGCCCAGTTTCGATCGTGAACTCCAGTCGCGATGGCTGTCGAATTCGCTTCCCGCGACAGCCGCCATTGGGTCCACTGTGCTGCCTCGGTCTCTTGGGTATTCCACGTAGGCAGAAGAGCTTCATTCCGGCCAGTTCTGGACCTTTGTGAAGTTTGATGGTCAGGCGCCGAGTCGATCGCTGCCAACATGCAAACAAGTTTTTGTTCTGTTGATCAGGTCAATGTTTGACGAGAAGCTTCGAGATATGCCAATGCTAACCTAGTCGTCTAGCCGAGAGATGCCTCCACCCTGGAGACCTTGCGACATGGACAAGCTATCAAGACTGCACCTTGTCCAAGGCGATCACTGAGGGTTGGACGAAAAGCAGGTAAGTCGCCCAGCTCTCTATCACCTCCACGGAACTTCTCCAGATCTCATTCATGGCCGTCATTGTCATCGAAATCTTGAAACTCGACAAAGTCTCTCATCTTTCGTCGCACGTGCTCCCCATACACAATGCCATGGCCGTTGCCGTCTACGGATCTAACAATGCAATCCTCTCCCGGCTCAAAGAAGAATGGTACACTGAACCTCCCGAAACGCTTGTCTGATCGACACTCTCCTGCACTGTCACCCCCAGGTGATCGCACTCGATGCATCGTGGCCACAAACCTGCCACCAGACACTTCTGCCATCAAGTCACCAACGTTGACCACAATTGAACCTGGAACGTATGGTGCAGGTATCCACTGACCCAGGCCGTTCTTCACTTCGAGTCCGCCGGTTGTGTCTTGATGCAGAAGCGTAAGGATTCCACTGTCGGTATGAGGAGTGCAGCTGAGCTTGACTGAGGAACTATCATCTTGACTATTGGTGTTCGACAGATCAGATGCTGTAGAGCCGGGGGTTCCAACTGAGCCCCCTTTGATTTCTCCATCTCGATCCATGGGCGGATAGTGGAGTAGTCGCAACGTGCTTAGCGAATCGTTCAGATACGCGTCAAAGAAGTTCGATTCTTTTCCCAATGACATGGCTAAGAGAGACAACAGCTGTGATGACAGCTTTTGGAGCTCATCGTACAACTGCTCAAGTTCCTGACGTGAGTTGAATACTTCCGTACTGGGCCAAACATTGGGCTCGTCCAGCTTAATTGTCCTGCCTTGAGTGACTTGGGATGATGTGGCGGTCAGCCGGTGAGAAGATCCAAAGTCAAGCCCTTCCTTGAAATTGTCCGACGAGCTCAGCGGCTGGACAGGGAAATATCCCCTGTAGGTATTGCTACTTTCAGGTCGAAAACTTCTCCTTGCAATCTGCATCTTGTGGTGCGCAGGCAATTCGAAGAATGATCGGGCAAGATCGAAGACTGCATTATGGTCGAAAGAGAGCGGCAAATCCACAAGATAGGCGAAACCTGTTGTGGAGAAGACCTGGTAAAGCCGTTGACTCAGTTCCACGGCAATCGCTGTGGGCAGCGGCTTGTCGAAAGAAACGTCCTTGATGCTCACTATGGGCAGTGACGAGAATGAGGTGGTCATCATGATCAAGCATGTGCTTGCAACACAACGAAATGGACCAACCTTCTAACAATTCCATATTGTATATGACTGACATTTCAAAGAATCACGCACAAGTGTCAACCATAAATTTGTCCGGATTAGGTATGCGGTCGCGTGCGCAACTACACACTGAGGATGCGCTATCCAAAATCTATGTGTAATAGATTCCCCAGATCTGCCAGTCAGGTTCAGCAAAGGTATTTTGGTAGATAGCGCGGACGATCGCGGTGTTATTCATTGCTGAAAATGGCAAACCATACAAGCAACTTTTCGACGTTTTCGGTACAGTATGGGGGTGCCCTGAACGTCTCAGGAACTGTTCTCTGCTATATCCTAATCCGCGTTTGTGTTTCTTCAAGTCCATTACTCATCATCTCCATCTGCATAGTTGACCGCCTTACGCTTCGTGCTTCTGTTGCTTTGCCGCTTGGACAAAGATGGTTTGGCTTGCATCTTCACCGCTACCAAAGCCTCTTCTTCAGTATCTGTCAGATCGGGCATGTCAGCATCTTCCTCCTCTTCATGGTCACTTGTACTTGGCGTGAGCGCCGGTTTTGCAGCCTTTGTGGTCTTGCTGGACTTAGGCGCGCGAGCTGGTTTAGCTTTTATGTTTTTGGCTTTCTCATACACCGACTTCGTCTTCTCAATCTCAAGCGAAGGAACCTCTCCCGCCTCAGAAGCGGATGCAGAAGCATTAGCGGTGCTGCCGCCTTCTGCGCTTGCCTCTCTCGCAGCTTGCCATGCTGCCTTCTCCGCTCTCCGCTGAGCAGCCTTTTCCGCAGTACTTTTGGCTTTTTCAGGATCTCGAGGTTTGACTTCTCGCTTCTTTGGTCTGAGCCATTCTTCCATGCCGGGGGGCCAGTATACGCGGCCTTCGGGACCACCCATACCAACTTCATCATCTGGAATAATTGGGGGTGGCTGGGGTTCTGGTTCGTCCTCGATGTCTTCCTCTGCTTCTGCGCTCTTCTTCTTTCTAGGCGTCTTCTTTTTCTTAGGTGGCTTCCATGGCCTGTTTTCGTCCATCCGAGTATACGGAAGGAGATCATTGAATGTGTCAAATCCTGGTAACTTGAATGTGCGCATCAGCTCAAAAACAGCTTGCTCTTTATCTTTGGCCTCAATCATCAGATCCATGTCAGGTGGGCAGGGTGGCAAGGTGGCTGGCCTCGGATTATGTTTTCTTCTTTGTCGGGCTGTGACAGCTTGTGGTGTTTGCTCTGAGTAGTGCATCTTTGGCTTGATGCCCTTCCTCGTCCAGGTAGCTACGATCCTATCGAATAGTGACATTATGTCGTGTGAACCTTCGCGTATATTGTCTGCATCGAACACAATGTTGTGATGGTGAAAGTCCAGAACCATCGGAATGTTCAGCTCCTCGCAAACAGGCAGTAGATCATGAACATGGTAGCATACATCGTCATTCTCGAGGACCAGTCGGTTCTTGATGTTTTGTGGTAATTTCGCATAGTTCTCTCTGAAACGCTGAATAGTGGCAGCCTTATCACCAAAGACACCGCCCATGTGCAAAACCATGATGGCATCACGATTCTGTTGTGGCGGTAGCTTCAGTAAATCCAACATCTCGCAGTGGTACTCAAGGTCACGAAATGACGCAGTGATTACCTCGGGTCTCGGTGATCCGAGTTGAGTAAATTGACCTGGGTGGGTGGTCAACCGATGACCTAGCTCTGCAGCGACACGTCCAGCCTCAGCAAGCGCTTCAGAAGCAAACGGTGCTAACTTGTATCCATACACGTCGTGAGATGCAAACGGAAACATTTCTGAGGACAATCGCAAAAACTTGATACCATATCGTTCGTTCCAGCGGAGCATCTTTGGAATGTCGCGAGCGTTTGCGAGACCTAGCGCTTCAACATATGCCTGACCACGAGCAACATCCGCGGGTTGGTCTTTATCGGGTCTGTTCTTTGTAGCATGCTCAGGTTGGGAGGGATCTTTTAGAGGGTGGCGGTGTTCGAGGATTGAAGCTATTCGACATGTTCTCGACGAGAAGACAGGCGGAGTTGCAGCTCTCAGATAGGTGTTCAAGCATGCATAGCCCAGGCGACCTTTCCATGGTAGGGGTAGGTATGAACTGTTCACGGGCGGAGGTCTTGCCAAGGCTTGCTTAACTTCGTCTGGGTCTGCATCTTCTTCCTCGCCTTCGCCTTCGGGGTCGCCTCGGTCAAGTCCTTCCTCTTGCTTCACCTCTCGCTTGACTGGGGTCGACTTGCTGGCAGTCTTCGGTTTGCCTCTAGGTTGGGTTTTCGCGGGGATTGGCTCAGGCTCGTCCATGTCTGACAAATCTGACAGAGAAGATTCAGATGCTGATGGCTTGATCTTCGCTTTAGGAGTGGCCGGAGCGGTGGCATCCTTCTCTTTCTTGATCCTTGGTCGTTTGCCCGTAGGTGGCTTCGGACCTCCCTCCTCCATGTCCGGCGACGCACGAAGTGCACTTTGGCCATCTTCCACTTTCGGGTTTGTATCAGGATTGGGATCAATGTTTGCAGGCGCAGGTTGCGACTTCCTACTACTGGCCCGCCTTACGGGAGCCGGAGCAGGTGTCGTCAAAGGTGGTGGCGCTGACATCAAAGGCGGTGCGGTAGCCAGCGGCTCGTCAACGCCAGTCCTCTTTCTTTTTGGCATCTTGCTGGCTGTATGTAGTATCCTCCGTCTTTCGAAAATCTGTGCTGAAACTCGCGCCGCTGGCGAGGTCACCGATGGCACGCAAGTTGGCGTGGCAGAACCGTGGACCAGTATCAAGCGCGATCTCAACAGAGAGGCTCGAAGCATCCGGGTCACAATCGGTAGCGACTGTAACCTGCAGCTGAACTAGCTGCGCGTGCAAGAAGGAAAAGAAATCTCACAGGGAAGACCTGAAGGCCATAGGTCACATTGTGGGAACTTTGATCGAATCGCGAGAGCAGAAGCCCCTGGTGCTTCAACTTTGTGGTGGCGACGTCATGGATTCAGTGGAGACTAGGCGAACGTCTGGGCGTCGCGTTGAGAACCATTGGGCGGGCGCCTCGTGTGCGTGTCAGTCGGCAAAAAACGCGACAAAGATAGGCCGAACGTCCAATGTGCATTTTGTCCTCGGGATTGGAGGCAAAACACACCCTCAACCCCACTATCGCCTGGACGAGACCATTGCCACGTTGTATACGACGCTGGAGGATTTGTGATCCTCAGATAGGATGAAAGTCATGTGTTTCTTGTCTCAAGTCATCACATCTGTGTTTCTCTGACGTGATCTTTTGAAGCGAGCGCTCATTTCTACTCGTAAATATAGCGTTGATTGACTGATTGATATGCAAATCAAGCCTTTCTAAGACAATTCTGACAAGACTCACAATGCTTGGCCGGTTCAAGAGAAAGTTGTCACGCACACAGTCGATCTCTGATGGTCCTGGGAACGTCAAGAACCCTCCGAAACCTGATCGCGGATTGTCGTTGACCCCTTCTGATGAGCTCCTCATCTCCAAGCTCACATTCTCTCCTGATACTAAGACGGAGACAAAGGCACCAACAAAGTACAATCCGTCCATCAATACCAACCAGTCGGAAAGGACAATCATCAATAGCGTCGATCGTGGGTTCTTGTCACTTCCTACCGAGATACTCATATGTCTCAAGGATTACTTACGGCCAAGTAGTGAGGTTGCTTTGCGACATTCATGCTCCAGATTCTTCTACCTGTACAGCATGCCCAGCTTCTACCTGTCTGGAGACGAGAAGTTCGATTTTATTTGCATGACTGAGCGAGATCAGGATCCCAAACAGCTTGATAGACTAGTCTGTGGCCGATGTCGTGAACTGCACGTGCGATCGTCCTTCCCGAGTGCGGAAGTGGTTCAAAGCCCTCTCGAAAGGGATTGTCGTCAGGTCTGGCTCTGTCCACATCGAGGCTTAGGCTACCGCAAAACAATTAGGTCCATGAAAGCCGGAGTGGAAGCACCATTCCGAGCCGAAACACTAGAACCTTGCTCGAGATGCCGAGAAGTCATCCGCAATCGCTCAATTTCTGATCGTCCTGAGAAGGGTACGTCTGAAATGGACCTGGAGAGTCCGAAGGCCGAATGTCTGCTGGTCTCAAAGATTGCGATCCTTCAGCGGCCTTCGCCAACGTATAACATACGATCTATTGGTGGTGCCACGTACAAAGAGATCTTTGGGGTTAAAGACGTCTCAGCCGCACTGCAGGCCGTCAACTTCCGCATCTGTCCTCACATAAGCTTGGGCGATCCATGCATCCTAAGCAAGTTCTGCAGGTCCTGTTTGAACACCCAGAAGCTTCCACCCGGGATCAAGGGTCCGCCATGCATTGGAGCGTGGAATCAGGATACTGACGGGCGCAATGATCTGAGCAAATGCCGAGGATCCTGTTTCGATCGATCGTGCAGGACCAAATGGATGTTCCAGGCAAGGGAATCATTACAACCAGATGCATCAGGACAACGCCCAGTGTGGCTAGTCATTGTCGCGTATAGATGGTTAGGACCGCTTCTGACAGCTGGGACTGACAGCTCATGGCGTGAGCATACCGTTGACCACAAAGAGAGAGTGGCTATGCGAAAGAATTGGGATCAATGGAGCAAAGGCAGGTTGCCCATGCCGAACTGGACCATATGTC